>JAVXUP010002386.1:0-137228 GCA_033070095.1 Escallonia herrerae | reverse complement strand
TAGATAACAGCCTTCTTGCCAGTAATATTAATGCTGAGCTCGACATCCAACTTTAAATTTGATTTTTACGTACTAATGCCCAACTCGTCCCATTAAAAAACCAGCTCGGCCCTCTAGTCTCAGCCTAGTTTGCTTGGTAAATTGAACTTCAAGCTCCTTGAACTTCTATGCTTTAGCACTAATAAATTGGACATTGGTGGAACCACTTATTTAGATATTGATTTCCGATTAACCTGGACTCTCGGTCCTAGCCAATGACTCTCCTTTTGCCTATACACTACAAGAAAAAAGGGTTTTAGCGACGGACTTTTAGCGACGGAAGTCGTTCCGTCGCTAAAGGTGTTTTCAGGGACGGAATTTCCGTGGGTAAAAACGTTGTCCAAAAAAATATTTTACCGACGGATTAATCCGTCAGTAAAACCATTCCCGACGGACGTTTAACGACGGTCTTTTAATGACGGTATAAACCTTCGCTAAATGGTTTTACCGACAGATCTTTAGCGACGGGACATGTTTGTCGCTAAATGTGTTCTTAAGTACCCAGATCTCTCTCTCTCTCCCGTCTTTCCTCCCCACCAGCCCCCCACGCAGGCGACAGGCCCCCACCTCCGTCCCTCCCCACCAACCCCCAAGCCGGCAACAGGCCCCCCCTCCGTCTCTCCCCACCAGCCCCCCACGCCGGCGACAGGCCCCCGCCTCCGTCCCTCCCCACCAACCCCCCACACCGGCGACAGGTCCCCCCGCCACCACCACACCGCCCTTCCCTCTCCCCTCAGATCTGCCGTCCCCATTGCCACCTCGCCGCCCCGCAGCTACCCCACTACTGCCACAGCCACCTCACAGTTGCACCACCATCGCCACAGTTCCTCCCCCTCCGCCGCACCACCACCCTCTACCGCTGCCTTCCGTGCGCCACTGTCGTCATCCGCCTAGCACCACCACTGCCTTTCCCGGTTAGAAATTATTTATCATATTGAATTAATCTGTTGTTATAATATAATTGTATGCTAGAAATTAATATGTTGTTATAATGTAATTGTATGCTAGAAATTATTTATCGCATTAAATCTATTGTTATAATGTAATTGTATTTGATTTGCTATAATGTAATTGAATTTAATTTGTTGTAATGTAATTAAATTTAATTTTTTGTAGTGTATTGTATTGTATTTAATTTGTTGTAATGTAATTGTAACGATTAAACCCTAATTATCCCTAATTTGTTCTCAAGTAACCCTAATTGAACCAAATTAACCCTAATCAAACCGTAATTATCCCTAATCTAACCAATTAACAATAAGTAACCCCGCGTAACCCTAATTGAATGAATTAACCCCAATTAAACCTGATTAACCCTAACTGAACCAATTAAATGTAATGAACCCCGATTCAACCTAATCTAACCAATTAGCCCTAATTAATCCCGATTTATCCTAATTAAACCAATAAACCCTAATTAGCCCTGATTAGCCCTAATTGAACCAATTAACCGTAATTAGCTCCAATTAGACCTGTTTGAACCGGTTAACCTTAAACCCTAAATCCTAATTAAAGCAGAATTAGCCCGGATAAACCCTAACTATCCTTAATTTGTTCCCAATTATTCCTAATCAAACCGTAATTATCCCTAATCTAACCAATTAATAGTAATTAATCCCGCGTAACCCTAATTGAACGAATTAACCCCAATTAAACCTGATTAACCCTAACTGAACCAATTAATTGTAATGAACCCCGATTTAACCTAAACTAACCAATTAATAGTAATTAACCCCGCGTAACCCTAATTGAACGAATTAATCCCAATTAAACCTGATTAACCCTAACTTAACCAATTAATTGTAACGAATCCCGATTCAACCTAATTGAACCAATTAATTGTAATTGAACCCCTAATTGAATGCCCTAATCCAACCGAACCCTAAATTGAAATAATTGAACCCCCCTAATTGAACCCTAAATTGAATGCCCCAAATCAACCGAACCCTAAATTGAATCAATAGAACCCCCTAATTGAACCCTAATTAAATCCCAAAATTGAATGCCCTAATCGAATCAAACCCTAAATTAACCCCTAATTGAATGCCCTAATCCAACTGAAACCTAAATTGAACCCAAAATTGAATGCCCCAAATCAACCGAACCTTAAATTGATTCAATAGAACCCCCTAATTGAACCCTAAATTGATGTAATTGAACCCTAATTAAACCCTAAATTGAATGCCCGTGATCGAACCGAACCCTAAATTAAACTAATTGAACCCTAAATTGAATGCCCTAATATAATCGAACCCTAAATTAAAATAATTCAAGCGCATCAAATATGTGCATTTTGAACAATTTTTTCCTATTTGAACATTGATAATTTGTTTGATAATTTTAGGTTGTTAATTGTGTATTTGAGAATTGTGATTATTGATCTGTGATTTTAGGTTGTTAATTGATGATTTTAGGTTATTAGCGGTGCATTTGAAGTAATTACGATTATTAATTGATGATTTTAGGTTGTTAATTGATGATTTTAGATTGTTAATTGTGCATTGAGTATTTGAGATATTGAGATTATTGACGGAGGATGGGACCCAATTGGATTGAATGTGTGATTTTTGTTAATTTTTATTGCATTGGGCGGCATTTGAGAATTGAGAATTGAGATTGTTGACGGAGGATGGGACCCAATTGGATTGAGATACCTGTTAGTTAGCGCAGACACGGACACCACGTCTGATCGACGGTGTCCGATATTTAAAAAATAAATATTTTAATAAATCAATTAACCCTAATTAATTAGCTCTAACGAGCCTAATTAGTTTTAATTAACCCTAAGAACCTAATGAAAATCAAAGTAGCTGTAATTACCCCAAATTAGCTAAAATGAACCCAATTACGCGCATATTGATTATAGTTAGCCTAATTAGTCGTAATTTGCACTAACATAACCCAATTAAGCCTAATTAGCGCTAATTAGGACTAATCAACACTACTCGGCACAATTAAACCCTAATTAGGACTAAATAACCGTAATTAGGACTAAATAACGATCTTTCTGCAGTTTTGATATTTCGGAAAGATTCTTGCATATGTTATCAATTTCTGAACGCATGCATGCATAGAAACCCTTAGTTCCCGTTCAAAGGTACTCATTACAAAGTAATGCTTTGTAATGAGCCTTTGGATGTCCAGTTTGGACAATTTGGAAAAGTTAATTGTTTATAAAACAGTGTTTTGACTCATGCTTTGTGTTCTATGTCGTGGATATTTGGTACACGTTCTCGTGTGTTTCTTCGGGTGCATACAGATCTGGTTTTCTAACATCCGTCAAACCTTCTTGAGCAAGGTTAGATGAATGTTAGAACACCTAATCGATGTCGTGTACTTGGAGAAATGCGGGGAGGTGCTGCCGAATTTTTCACAGACATGGGACTAAGCATGAGTTAAAAACTGTTTTATAAACATGTGCTTTTCTGAATGGGATAGGACCACTACCTATTGAAGAGTGGAGGGGAAATATGTAGACATGTTGTAACATTCATGCATTCATATTTACATCGGCAATGCCTAATCACTGGTCATAATTGAAGGTGGTATACAGTACGATAATTCAGTCGTCATGTCAGTCGATCGAAGTTGGATGAAAAGGAAGAATGCTGAAGATTTTGAGTGTCGCGTTGACGAATTTCTCGACTTCGCTTATGCGCATCCTGCACATGTTGACCTTGATAAGATAAGGTGTCCGTGCGGTAGATGTGAGTTGTTGCACTGGAGAAAAAGAATTGAAGTAAAATGGCATCTTCGTCGGTACGGTTTTATGGGTGGATACACAAGGTGGACGCAGCACGGGGAAACGATAGTATTGTCGTCCAACCCGACTAGTCAAACTGAAGTTAGGGAGGAGGCACGATATGATTATGGATGCTGGGCATGCTAATATTGACTGGGGTGACGACAGTCCACAACCGCCGAACGAGGGGGCTCATCAGTTTTATGAGTTGTTGAGAGCTGCGGAAGAGCCGCTGTGGGATGGAGCTCCGAAACACACACGGCTGTCTGTGGTTAGTAGGTTATTACAGTTGAAATCAGACCACGGGCTGAGTGAGAAAGGTTTTAACGAGTTTGTTACCTTAATCAAAGAAATACTGCCCGAAAGTGAAAAGCTACCGCCGTCGTACTATGACGCGAAGAAGATGATGAGGAAACTTGGGTTGAGCTATGACCGGATAGATGCGTGCAATAACGATTGTGTGTTATTTTGGAAAGAGAATAAGGATTTGTCACGGTGTCCAGTATGTGATCATTCGAGGTACAAACCGGACAAAGGGAAGAAGAAAAACATTGCATGGAAGATATTGCGATATTTCCCGATCACACCACGGCTTCAGAGAATGTACTACTCCTCCAATACGGCTGAACATATGAGGGCTCACCGTGAGACTCGCAGCAACGATGCCGATGTGCTGACACACCCAGCTGATGGAGAGGCGTGGAAGGAGTTTGACCGCAGGCATCCAGTCTTTGCTCAGGAAGTTCAGAATGTTAGACTTGGTCTGGCAACCGATGGGTTCAACCCTTTCGGTCAGTCTACCACGCCTTACTCCTGTTGGCCTGTTATTATTGTCCCTTACAACCTTCCACCAGGCATGTGCATGAAGAAGCCGTATATGTTCTTGTCGTTGCTTATTCCAGGGCCGAAGAGCCCCAGTAAGGACATAGATGTGTATTTAAGGCCGTTGATTGATGAGTTAAAACAGTTATGGAATCATGGAGTCGAAACATATGATGCATCCCTTAAACAAAATTTTCAGATGAGGGCTGCTTTGATGTGGACTATACATGATTTCCCCGCATTGGGAATGACGTGTGGCTGGAGCACACATGGGAAGCTAGCATGCCCTGCTTGTATGGGCGTGAACCCCGGTCATACGTTAAAGCACGGCGGAAAGGCCTCGTGGTTCGGATGTCACCGTAAGCTTTTGCCACCGGGCCATCAGTTTCGTAGGCAGAAGGATAAATTTGACGGGACAATCGAGCGTGAGGTTGTCACACTGGACTACCCATCTGGTGAAGAAGTACTCTCACACCTGGAGGCACTTGATACTGACATACCACACGGTAAGGGTGTGCCGGATCAGAAGATTGCAGGGTTTGGGAAAGAGCACAACTGGAGAAAATTTTGTATCTTCTGGGAGTTAGCCTACTGGAGGACGCTCGTTATCCGAAACAACATGGATGTGATGCATATTGAGAAGAACATTTTTGATAATGTGTTCAACACAGTGATGAATGTCAAGGGCAAATCGAAAGATCACCTTAAAGCGAGAAGGGATCTACAACAGTTGGGTGTACGCCGTGAATTGCATCCTCGGACAGTCAGTGGGAGGACCATACTTCCGAAAGCACCTTACTGTCTAGACAAGAAACAAGTGGAGAAGGTCTGTCAGTGGGTTAAGAATTTGAAGCTTCCGGATGGGTTTGCGTCCAACATATCTCGTTGTTGCAATGTATCGGAATGCAAGTTCCAAGGGATGAAGAGTCATGACTGCCACGTATTCATGGAGAGATTCATTCCTATTGCCTTCCGGGGACTGTTGCCACGGGTTGTTTGCGAGACTTTGACTGAATTATCTCATTTCTTTCGAGATATATGCTCTTCTACGATCCGGGTGAGTAACATGGAAGTGCTTGAGAAGAACATTGTGGTGACGATTTGCAAGCTGGAGAAAATCTTCCCACCTTCGTTCTTTGATTCAATGGAGCATCTGCCTGTTCACTTGGCATATGAAGCTAAGATGGGTGGACCCGTGCAATATCGGTGGATGTATCCCTTCGAGAGGTAATCCTTAAATTGTTACAGTTGTTCGTTTACACTTAATGCGACATCTGTTATCATTGATATTCCACCTAACTCGATTCGCTAAACTTCTAGGTTCATGTTCCATTTAAAGAAAAAAGTCCGTAATAAGGCTCGGGTTGAGGGCTCAATTGCGGAGGCTTACGTAATGGAAGAACTTGTAAACTTTTGTAGTCAATATTTCGGGCCTGATGTTGGTACAAGGTTAAATCAACTAGGCCGAAATGACCCCGGAGCAAGCACAAATTTGGAAGGGCAATTGTCAATATTCAAGCAGCCAGGGAGTCCGTTCGGCCGAACGTATACTCGATGGCTAACGGATGAAGAGTACAGTGCTGCAACAATATATGCCCTTCTAAATTGCGATGAAGTTTCGGCATTCGTTGAGTAAGTTAAAGTCTTAATTCACTTACATTGCTGTACATAATTGAAAGTGTGTGTTAAGTGAGTCAACTATATTGGTTTGCAGTGAGTTCGATGCGGAATCTTTAATCACTGATCCCGCTGGACTTGAATCTCATCGGAAATCACAATTTGTACAGTGGTTCAAAATCCGTGTAAGATTGTTTAACGAAATTATATTATGTGTTATATACAGTTCTGTGGCCAATTAGTATACTGATTTATCCTTAATTTTTACCGTCATCTACAATAGGTTCAGTCAATGGATAGACCAGTGGCCTCCTGCTTGAAATTACTAGCCGAAGGCCCTAACAAACAAACATCCTGTTACGGAGGCTATATCATCAACGGGTTTAGGTTTAACGTAAAAGATGATGACCGAACAAAACAAACCCAAAACAGTGGAGTCTTGGTCAACGGCGACTGTTATGCCGAGAATTGCATGGATTTTTACGGAGAGCTAGATGAGATTGTTGAGCTAACATATCTGGGTTTCCAAAACCGCCTGGTAATGTTCAAGTGTACGTGGTTCGATGTCACATGCAGTAGAGGAATCCGTGTTAGCTCTCAAGGGATTGTAGATGTCAATGTCAAGTCAAGACTTGCATCAGACGAGCCCTTTGTGTTTGCTAGTCAAGCTGTACAAGTCTTTTACGCGGAGGACGTCGCCAATCCCAAATCTCATTGGTATACAACTATCAAGTCCAAGAAATTGCCCGTGACATATGACAGTGAGCTAGACTCCTTTCAAGCCGACCAACCACGTGTCTTGTTCCCTGTTGAGGTCAACAACGAGGAGGACGATCTTCCTCTTCCAACAACACTTCTTGTAGGAGAAGAAGTCGTAGATGATGACGCGGAAGACGTGAAAAGTGTTGGAGATGATGTGACCGAGTCTACTGATGAAGAGGATGAATTAGAAGATGAAGAGGACGACGAGTCCCACGAAGAAGAGGACGACGGGGAAAGTGATGAAGATGATTCGCAAACTGAAAATGATTGACTTGTAATGTTGTAACATCACGGGAAAAATGTAGTAACATTTTAGAACTTGGTGTTTATTGATGTGTTTTTGCACATCCGTTCATATATATATATATATATATATAGCTATTGTGCCGATGATGATTTTTGCCAAATTATTGTTTTTAACGTGTTAATGTCTTTGTAATTTATCTATATGAAGTCAGATATGGATAGGATACGGGCTATTCGTGGCCGGGCTGGACGCCGAGCTGCTTCCTCCCGGTGGGTCCCACCTCGTCATTGCCTACTGATGACGAGGCACAGAGTGATCGCGGACAGCAGATGGGGCCCCAGCCCCAGCCGTCACCGTCACCCCAGCCCCAGCCGTCGCCCCAGCCCGACGCAGATTCATCCCACACGCGCGTGCATTCTCCATCTTCCGTGGGTTCTACCTCAGGTATAGTTGATAACGGTGTTTCGTACATTTTGCTAGCCTTATATTTGAACTGTATTAATGTCTGTGTTTTGTAGGATCTCGACGAGGCCGTGGTCCGACACGCGGGGTACGCATCGACCCCCAGCGTAAACAGAGAGTTACGCTCACGCAGGAGGGCCTGTAAGTACTAAAAATATCACCTCATGCCTTATATTTAAAATTTTGGGCTGTTAATTTATATTTGAACTGTATTAATTTATTTATTTACTTCTTTGGCAGGATCCTGGAGAATCAGGCGAGGACGAAGATCGGCGTTCTTGTGAAGGGCCGATTCTTCGAGCCACGCCTGTACTGGAAGGACTGGGATGCCGCTGCGAGGGAGGCCCTATGGGAGGAGTGGCTGGTACGGTGAAGTATTTTTTTCAGCGTTAGTAAATGTTTAATTACAGTTTGTTTTATGTTGTTAATTTGTGTTATTGAATGCCTTACAGGAGGGGTTCACGTTTGACACGCCTCAGCAGCAGGTACTGGGGCAGCAGGCTTTCTTTGCCTACATCGGCAAGAATTACCGCCGATGGCTCCACGATGCACGGGACCGGGCGAAGAAGGCGCTGCCCGCGGGTGCCCCGATGACGGACATGATGAGATATCTCACCGTGTATGGGGGGAGATGATAGATCGGTGGGCTGCGGATCCAGGTTGGGACGCCAAGAGTAAGAGCGGGGCTGAGAACAGACAGAACAGAGATCCGACGCACACGGGGGGGTCGGTGCCACACGACATCGTCCGACACATGAACGCGGTCGAGCACCCGGATCTGGAGGAGGATGAGGTCATAGCTCTGACCTATAATCAGACGCACGTGCGGAAGAAGGACAAGGACGAGACGCACCGGGCGGGCGACTATATTTCAGATATTGCCCGGCGGATCGATGTGAGTCAATTTATTTAAGTTGTTAATGTTTTTTCTTTCTATCCTCAATGTCTGTTTCGTTAATTAATGCCCTAACATATCGTTAAACCACTATTTTTGCAGGCCTCGTATGAACAGCTAAGGGGGTCCGAGCAGCAGTCCGGACAGCCATCAGCGTCCACTAGTACGGCTGCGAGTACTGGGGGTTGAAGCGATGGCTGGATACGCCGGAGGTCGTGAATCGGCCGAAAGGCCGCATACGCGGCCTGCCTAGCACGACTGCTCGTGCCGTGATAGGAGCGTCCTCACCCCCTGCTGCCCCTCCACAGACACCGGCTCCTCGGCCTCAGTTGGACGACGAGGAGATCCAGCGCATTGCTACAGTGGTGGTGAGGATGATCAGGGAGCAGGGCACTGCTGGACAGGCCGAGCCGGCCCCGGATCAGCAGGATCCAGATCCGGGACTCGGCAACCCCTGATGAGCCCCTTCCCGTGCCCGTTCCTAGCTTCCCCCCCCCCCCGCGCCCGGCTTGTACTCTTCTCCCCTCTCCTAACCGGCTGTATCCGGTTCCCGGCTTGTACATATATGAGTTTTTTTTATAATAAATATTTTTTATAATTGATTATATATATTTCTTTCTGTATTGATTATTGCGCGTTGTTGTTGAGAATTGAAAATTGTATTACAGGTCTGGGTAATTGAAAAATAAAAAAAAATCGAAAAAAAAATGACTTTTGGCGACGGATTAATTCCGTCGCTAAAAGTATTCCTACAATCAGTTATTTAGCGACGGAATATTCCGTCGCTAAATAAGTTTTTTAGCGACGGAATATTCCGTCGCTAAAATATTTTATCCGTCGCTAATTTGACAAAAAAGAAAATAAATTAAAATTCTAAAAATATAATTAGCGACGGAATATCCGTCGCTAATTAAAAATAAATCCGTCGGAAAAAATGACATATTTAGCGACGGATTTAAAACATTCCGTCGCTAAACTATTAGTGACGGGCTTTTATACGAGGGATTTTTAGCGACGGTAAATCCGTCGCTAATTCTTTTAGCGACGGATTTTGGGCTTTTAGCGACGAATTTTCCCGTCGCTAAAAGCCTGTTTTCTTGTAGTGGTGGGAGGCTTTGGGGTTGGTTTATTGCTAGTTCCATTAGAAGTGTGAAGTGTTGGGCTGTCGACTTGTTAAGTGCTTATTTACTTTTTAGATACGTTAATGAAGTTCTTAATTTTGTTTAGACAAAAAACCAAAGACTGGACATTGATGCTCAAAATGGACAAAATTTTGCCGATGCCAATGTCGGAGCAAACTTAAACCATGCCCGTTTTCCTTGACAAAAATTGGTCCCCAAAGTTCTAGGACATTTAGTGACAAATACCTTGCACTAACATTGCAATTGACATGAAAGTGTCATAAAATATGTCATCAAAATCTTAAACGGAAAATCTCATCTTTGAACGGGAAGGTTATACCCGCTGAGGAAGTTAATAATATTGAAGTTATTTTAAAAATACCTCCTGAGAATAGATACACAAATTTCTATTCAGAATTAATAGGTTTGAATTGACTTACTTTTGTGCCTATCACATGATACTACATTTTGTACATAACTTGACTCTATATTTATATGAAATAATATAAGTCGATAGAAAAGGTGAAGGAAAAGATTATATTAGAGAGCATGATAAAACATAGTACAATGGAGCCGAAGATATTAGGGAGTAGGCAATTGACATATTAATATATTACTCCGTATCTACGAGTGTATTATCTAACACCCCCATCTCAAACTCAAGATGGTAGAGGGAACAAGCTTGAGTTTAGAGATTAAGTCCGAAGCATTGTCCTGATGCTTGTTGCATCAAGGAAGATCTAAGCTGAGGTCGTGGCATTGTGGATTTGAGATCCGATGCATAAGCTTTTATATCCAAAACCAGCTTCGACCACTAAAGCGAGGCGAGGTCCAACGACCATGGGCTGGAGGTCTCGGAATGAATCTCCAAGACATAAGGAAAAGAGTCCCTACACAAAGTCTGATGACACAATGAAAGGAGTCTCGAGAAAAATCTTGAGAGACAAGAAAAAGAAGCCAGCCTCGAAGTTTGGGGACACAATAAGAAGATGTTCTCAAGATGAAGTCTGAAGAGACAAGACAAGGAAAAGAAGCCAGGCTCGGTATACAGACACAAGAAAAAGAAGCCTTGATGAGGAGGAGGATAACGAATCTCGATCCGAATGATGGCATGAGGAAGAGATGAAAGAGCCTTAATAAAGATTTAAATTTTAGGACTAAATATAAATATGGGTATGGGTGGGAATAAGTTTTAAAAAGGTTAAAATGACTCATAAACGGAAACAACTTGTTGAATAGGTGTAGGAACTGGTCACTAAGAAAGCGGGATTGGTCAAAAGGGCATCAAAATTGTCAAAGAGAGGATATTAAGGTTTGGTCCATTGGAATTGGACAGCCGAGCCAGAGGAAAGACCAAGCCGGGCCAAGCCAAATTTGGCTGAAGGAATCGCATGCATTACTATAAGCTGTTTTTGAAGGAAAGCCTCGCGTGAGACGAGTAGCAGGGGCGTGAGGTACAACCACACCTGAGAAAAGCTGCGTTAATAATCGCGTGAGTGAACGAGTTGCGACTAAACACAGCAGCGCACGTGGAAAGCCCGCATATGTTAGAAGTAACTCACCACCATCATGCAACGCATGAGGGGGATCAGGTTCTCCTACTGTAACCATGGGTTACAGCAGGGTGCTGTCTTCATTGTTGGGAGAGGGGGAAGAGAGAGAGAGGGTAACTATTGTTGTGAGAGGGGGAAAGAGAGAGAGGGGGATGCAAACCATGGTTACCCTCTCTCTCTCCCCCTCTCACAACAATGGGGACAACACCCCTACTGTAACCCATGGTTATAGCAGGGGATCTTGATCTGCAAGAGAGTGTATGTGTGGTTGCAATGTGGTGGCCGGTAGACCTAACAAACGGGTAAACCCGTCGGGTGGGGGAAATGCCCTGACGGATACAGGTAAAATGGGTACGGGTAAGAATTACCCGGATATTTTTGGGTAGTCATTTCTTACACCCAATTCCTACCAGGCTGGCCCGGGTAAAATTCACGAGTAGATTTCAGACTTTTTTTAAAATTTATTTATCAATATGGCAGTTCACAAGTTCTTTCTTTTTTACTACTCACATATTCCTGTTACAATATGTTTTTGAACGCACATAATTAGAAAATCAGTTTTTGACCCTTAAACATCACAAATCATGAATTACAAGTACGACAAAAAATTACAAATTACAATTAAATTACAAAAAAAAATTATACACAGCCACATCCAACAGTCGCTCCAAAACTATCAATGACACACACAAGTCTAAAATAGTTAAAGTAACAGTGTAAGTGGCCTGCAATGACGGTGTAGGTGATGACATCGGTCTCTTTGATGATGGAAGCGGCAAATCTGTGGTCTAAGGGGAGAATTCAATGGTTGAGGAAGGGGGCAAAGTGTGGATCTAAAGTGGTCGTTGATCTGTGGGCATCTCAGCCATCGATAACAGATAGAGAGGGGCATCGGCCGTTGATCTCTGGGGCGTGATTCTTTGAGTGTGTGAGATATATATATATATATATATATATATATATATATATATATATATATATATATATAGAGAGAGAGAGAGAGAGAGAGAGAGGTGGCGGCCTGTGATTTTCTTGTGAGGGTAAGACGAGAGAGAGGGAAAGGGAGAGGTGTTGGCGTGTGGCGGCGGAGAGAGTTGAGAGGAGAAATATATGAGATTGAGATGAGAGAAATGGTTTGGTTACACAAATCTTATAGGATAATATACACACACACACTCCAGAAAACGGGTTACCCGGGTAACTCGTACCTGAACCGGACCAAAGCGAGATTTACAGATCCAGTCCGAATACGGGTAAAATTTAACGGGTATTGTTTTTTGTACCTATACCTGGGTTTTTTCAAAGGGTCGAGCATACCCTCAAGTAGGGGTACCTTTTTGCCTGGTCTAGTCGCCGGTTAATGATCGAAAAAAATAAAAAATTGCAGAGAAAAAAAAAGGAAAAACAATTGGTGCTGGTCAAAGGCACACTATGGTACAAATAAATTGTTTGGCTTCTAACGGAAGTGAAGGTCACAAGAACGAAAGACCAAAGTTCTGAACTCCAACAAAAAAAAAGGACAAAAAGTAGCAAAAAAACACGAGTTTCGCAAGCGATTAAGATACTGTCAAACCGGTAGCATAATAAAACTGAATAAAATGGAATCTTTCATAGGCACGAAATGAAAGTCTTATAGAAACTAGGTGAGTTATAGAATGATCCAGACCTAGGATACTACAAAAAATGAAATTGGCATGTTAATATATATTCTAACTATATATAAATTAACACATATATACAGACATATAGATGGCAAAATATGGTTCTATGCCTTAAATATTATGGTTACAGCCGTGTCAGTTGCAATCCTTGTTTAATGGAGAAATATCTTTTGCTAAATATATTATTTGGCCAGTAGATGGGGCTAGGCTAGACTAGGCATGGAATGGTGTCATGGGCTGCCCCTTGGCACCAACCATGGCAAGCACTGTGCCCCTGCGCCCGCCTAGAGCAGCTCCACTGTGCCCTCCCAGCACAGTGCCCATGCTCCCACGCCTACCTAGCACAGCGCCCATGCGCCCTCCCAACATAGCACTCGTTAAGGTTCGCGCCCATGTGCCCTTTAAGCATAGCGCTAGTGCGCCTGACTGCAGTGCCCCTGTAGGCCATGAGCCAACCGTGAAGATTTGAAGATCCAGCATACGATTTTGCTCAATTTTGGTGAAGACCACCCTTGTATATATTTAAGTTTCCCTGTAAAAATTTCAAGTCATTCTAAGTTATATTTCTCCAAAAAGAGACACATGATTCCTCACACATAGTGACGTCTACTACTGTCACTTAGGATTTTCCTCCTTATGGTACTGTATGAGAGGTCATGTAGCCTTGCACCAGACACCCATACTTGAGAGTCCGTTGCTTTGTTTTAGCTTCTTTGTCTAGCTAGATTACACATTGTGGACGCAAGCAAAGCCTATTGTAAGTTATAATGATACTATTAAAGTAATGAGAATATTTGGAACCGTCTTGCCCTTGTGTTGAAATCTACTCTTTGTGCACTGCTTTATGCAATGTTGATGCACTGTTTGCTATAAACTATTGGAATTGGTTGGCGAACTCTTCTTACAAGCGGCAACCCGAGTACCATACACGGTTTCCTTTGTGCCATCAAGGGCCACTGTGTGTCAGGTGGTATCAGAGTAGCGGTTGCCCAAGGGACCCTGGCCTTATCCAAAATTGTGGATAGTTTGTTGGAAAACTATGGCCAACTCAAAAGAGAGAATCAATGCCTTGGAAGCACAGATGGCAGATATATACAGGAGTGAACATCATGCTCCAGGCATCCTCAAGCAATTTTTCCTTCGTCTCGACGCATTGGAGGAAAATTTCAAAGCCACCGATAATTGCACGAAACACTGATAGTATGGACTGGGAGTCCAAGTTTCAAGAGCTTCAGGATCGAGCAGAGCTTCTTAGTCGAACAGTGGTTAACACATCGAGACCTCGGGTGCCAGAACCCAAGAGTTATAGTGGAGCCCGTGATGTCAAGGACTTAGAGAACTTCCTTTTTGATGTGGAACAATACTTTCGAGCCATTAAAGTAGATTTGGAAGAGACAAAGGTCTTGATGGCTACCATGTACTTGCTTAGGGATGCCAAGTTATGGTGGTGGAAGAAATACGCAGAGATCAAAGAGGGGTCTCACTACAAGAAAAAAAGGCTTTTAGTGACGGGAAAATCCGCCGCTAAAAGCCTAAAATCCGTCGCTAAATGTTTTAGCGACGGATTTACCATCGCTAAAAGTCCCTCGTATGAAAACCCGTTACTAATAGTTTGGCGACGGAATTTTCAAATCCATCGTGTAATATTTAAGTTCTTGCGACGGATTTATTTATTAATTTGCGACGGAATATCCGTCTCTAATTATATTTTAAGTATTTTAATTTAATTTAATTTCTTTTTTTGTTAAATTAGCGACGGAATAAATATTTTAGCGACGGAATATTCCGTCGCTAAATGTCTTATTTAGCGACGGAATAATCCGTCGCTAAAAAACCGATAGTGATAAAAAGAATTTAGCGATGGATATAATCCGTCGCCAAAAGTCAATTTTTTTTAAAATATTTATTTTTATTTTTCTAATGCCCAAACCTGTAATAAAAAAATCAATCCTCAACAACAACGCACAATAATCAATACACAAAGAAATATGTATAATTAATCATAAAAAAGACTCATTATGTACAAGTTGGGAACCGGAAACAGCCGGTTCGGGAAGGGGAGAAGAGTACAAGCCGGGCACGGGGCCGGGGGGAGCTGGGACCGGGCATGAGAAGGGGCTCATCAGGAGTTGCCGAGTCCCGGATCTGGATCCTGCTGATTCGGGGCCGACTTGGCATGTCTAGCTGCGGTACCCTGCTGATCCTGCTCCCTGATCATCCTCAACACCACCGTAGCAATGCGCGCGATCTCCTCGTCGTCCAACAGATGTCGAGGAGCCGGTGTCTATGGATGGGCAGCAGGGGGTAAGGACGCTCCTATCACGGCACGAGCAGTCAGACTAGGCAGGCCGCGTATGTGGCCTTTCGGCCGATTGACGACCTCCGGCGTATCCAGCCATCACTTCAAAGCCCCAGTACTCAAACCCGTACTAGTGGACGCTAATGGCTGTCCGGACTGCTCCTCGGACCCCCTAAGCTGTTCATATGAGGCCTGCAAAAACAGTGATATAAAGATATGTTAGGGCATTAATTAACGCAACAGACACTGAGGATAGAAAGACAAAAAATTAACAACTTAAAGAAATTGACTCACATCGATTCGCCGGGCAATATCTGAAATATAGTGTGCCTCGTCCTTGTCCTTCTTCCGCACGTGCGTCTGATTATACGTCAGAGCTACGACCTCATTGTCCTCCAGATCTGGGTGCTCGATCACATTCTTGTGTTGAACAATGTCGTGTGGCACCGACCCCCCCCCCCCCCCCGTGTGCGTCGGATCTTTATTCTGTCTGTTCTCAGCCCTGCTCTTACTCTTGGCGTCCCAACCCGGATCCGCAGCCCACTAATCTACCATCGTCGTCCATACAGTCGGAGATATCCAATGTGGGGGATATCTCGTCATCTCCGTCATCGGGGCACCTCGGACAGCATTTTCGTTGATTAGCACTAATTAGGGTTATTTAGTCCTAATTAGGGTTTAATTGTGCCGAGTAGTGCTGACTAGTCCTAATTAGTGCTAAATTAGGCTTAATTGGGTTATGTTAGGGCTAATTATTGTTAATGAGGGCTAGTTTCAGATAATTATAGCTAATTAGGGTTAATAAGGACTAATTGGGGTTATTTAATCCTAATTAGGGTTTAATTGTGCCGAGTAGTGTTGCTTAGTCCTAATTAGCGCTAATTAGGCTTAATTGGGTTATGTTAGTGTAAATTACGACTAATTAGGCTAACTATAATCAATATGCGCGTAATTGGGTTCATTTGGGCTAATTTAGGGTAATTACAGCTAATTTGATTTTTATTAAGTTCTTAGGGTTAATTAAGACTAATTAGGCTCGTTAGAACTAATTAGGGTTAGTTGATTTAGTAAAATATTGTTAATCAGGACTAATTATGACTAATTATAGCCAGTGCTGGAGCCACGATGAGATTCCAGGGGATGCATACTAAAAATGTCGCGTTAACCTAATTAACCTAAATTTAATGCACAGTCAATAATCTCAATTCCGACACCTCATATAGGGTGTCGATATGGTGTCCGATACGTGTCTGACACCTCCGGACACGTGTCCGACACATACCGACACGTGTCCGACGCCCACCGACACGCACCTTCGGACACATCGGCATATGTTAATTTATTTTGTAAATGTCGGACACCGTCGATCAGACGTGGTGTCTGTGTCTGCGCTAACTAACATGTATCTCAATCCAATTAGGTCCCATCCTTAGTCAACAATTGTAACGACCCCGAAAAATCCAGAGCTCCGCCGCCCCGAACTCCCGGGTCGTTAACCTACCGGACCACATCACACCTGTCAGACCTGTTCACTAACACATATTCCAAATCATCTAATTCAGTATCAACTCAGATTCATCAAATACAAACTTACAAAACTCCTTATACTTAAACTATTAAAACCTAGATTCTTTACAAACTCGAGTCCTTATAAAACAAGGTAACGGTACCGACCCACGCAGGGGTCTCATTACACGGAAGTGGCGGCCCATCGGAAGCTCACACAGACTCTAACTCATTCCCGAATCTGCTATAGCTTATCGTCTCCTGCAGAAGGGAATCAAACGGAGAGTGAGCTTTTGAGAGCTCAGTAACGTCGTATAAGGACTATCAACAGGATTACAAAACAATTCCAAGAATTCAACGGACAAAGATTTCCAGAATACTTCAAACAGTCAAAAACTCAATGATTCTCAAAATGACTGAAATTCACAGAAACATATACCAAAATAGACAATAATACCCATGATGGGTTCCAGAACAATTGTTAAAAGATCATCTTCAAAATACAACAGAGTTTCCTCAAGATATTTCAAACGTACACAGATTATCTTAGACAGTTCTTTTCAAAATACAATGAATTTCTCAAGGGATTCATTTCAGAGAATACTTTCCAGTCATGACCGTATCAATTACAGTAATATACAGAACAGAGAAAATCAAAAATCAACGTTGATCCTGGGCGATTGCAATGCCATTCCGGCACGCTAACAGAATGTACACATGCATGTTGTACCAGAATAATTACTAGTCCACTTGGGTACTAGCTTGCATTCCATGCAGGATTCAGACCAGCCTTATAACGCCCGCCTCAGAACATAACAGATAATCCAGGTCGACACAGAAAAATCAACAATATCAATGAGCATTAACATATGCTCAATCGCCAAAATCAATTCAGATTCCAATAATAATAATCATACTGACGCAAGTCAGCATTCAAAATTTTCAGAAGAAATCAGAATTTTCAGAAGAAAAATCACAGATAAATAACAAAAACGATTACGAATAATTATCGAGTTTTAAGCACAACAATTCGGAAGAACAGATACAGACAATTGTCAAATATGCTCAGCATATAATAACAGGCGAGCATCATAAGATTTCCAAATAATTGATCAAGGTTTAATATTAGGGTTTTCTGGGCAATAACATGCTGATAGCCATACAGAATTCAGAGTTCGGCATTAGCCATAAATAAAGCAAATGAGTACTTACGAGTACGAGTTATCAAAATAAGGGTTCGGACGAAAGTCCTTCCCCAGGGTTCAGATAGAATCCCTTACCTAGATCCGTAGCTAAATTATCCTAACTGGAAGTCTTTAGCTTTAACCTAAACGGAATAATCGAATCATTAGAACATAGCCTACAGAACAAAAGTATAATTTAATACGAACTCACACATACTCCCAAAATAAACCTTTCTTCACCGGGTATGTAAAAGTACTTAAACGCCCCTAGGGTGTAAAATTACCAAAAAATGCCCCTCTCAGACTTAAATCACCCAAACTGTCTTCCCATAAGTAGAATCACTGAAACAAGCTTCCCATATATAAGTTTATGCAAAAATACCTTTCTTAAGTCAATTACCAAAATACCCTTTCGGGGTGGCAAATTATCAAAACACCCCCGTTACACTTTAATTCTCAAAATGACTTTTCCATAAGCAAAGTCACTAAAATAATCTTACTGTGTGTAAATTTACTTCAAAATACCTCTTATAGGTAAAATTACCAAAATACCCCTTTGGGGTGGTAAATTACCAAAATACCCCTGGGGGTTTCCTGCACCGGAAAAATCTCAAAAATATCTTAAATTGCTATTTTAAACATCCTAATGTTATTTCTGGACTAAAAAGTATTTTAAAAATTTTTTATACAAAAATCCCGAACCGGTGTCCGGATCGAACGTTAAAAGGCCAGTTTCGCGAAAAATACCTATCGGCCTCGGAATGGCCCAAAATTCTAGATAATGAATCATATCTGTAAAATAAGATATGCATAAAATTTTTAGATCAAAATAGCTTGGTTTGATATGCTAAATAATTCGATAAATTATTTAATCGGTGCTCCAATTTAGCACTCTTCGCGGACTCCACAAATTTCCAAAATTTTCCAGAGCGTAGATCTCATAAAATTATTGGGGGTTACCATATTGAATTATGTCTAATTTTGGTCTAGATATTTATGAAAATTTAATTAAAAACTGCTTAAATGAATTTCACCTTTAGCGACAATAACACACACTATTCAAATTAAAACACCTAGTTTTTCACCTAAGACACACACACCCTTCTTCAACCTTCATCCACCTGCCGAAACATACACTGATACACACACACACACACCATTCACGAACTCACGTTGACATGCCCTTCCTCTCACTAACCCACCTTGATTTCACCCATTAACACACAGTAAACATGTTCCAATATCAATTACACCCACACGATCACACAATCTCACCCCCAAGGCACACACACACTTATGAACACATACAAACCCAGTCACGGCCCCCCCACAAACTCACATACACCCATCAATCCTCCATATTACAACCTTCACATACATAAACTTCCAATTCCCTCTTGTGATCCTCACCCGAAGCACATACCATGAGCAAATACACACACTCACACACCCGAAGAACACACACAGTTTCACACACCTTGAGCCCACTGCACACAACCATAAACACACCGAATTAATGCATTAAAGGGCAAAGAAGTTACCCTAATTCCCTTTTCCCCGAGCCATGTTCTGCTTCTTTTCTCCCTGTTTCTCCTTCCTTCTTTCTGTTTGTTCTTGTTCTTCTCTGTTTTCTTCTTTTTTTCCTCCTATTTCATTTGCTCTGTTTTTCTTCCACCGAGCACTGTTCTTCTCTTTCTTTTATTTCTTTTCTTGTCTTCCTTTCCCGAAAGGGAAAGGTTTCCCTTTTTGTTTTGTTTTGTTTTTTTTTCTTCTTTAAACTTATCCTTCCCTTCTCAATTATCTTCTCTTTTTTTTCCTAGCTTAGTCATTAAGCTAGTAGGAGGTGGCACTCCCAAAATTTTCCTTAAAATTCCAAATTAACCCCCAAGATTTTCCAAAATTACAAAAATGCCCCAAAATTTTCAAAATTTACATTTTGCCCCAACATTCTTTTAAGCTTCCACAAGCTTTTAATACCCAAGTATTGTTCAAAATTAGTGCCCGTTTATTTTTCGGGTCATGGATGACTATTTTAATCGGCTCCCGAAGTTCGGGATATTACAACAATATCAATTCTCAAATGTTCAATGCAATAAAAATTAATAAAAATCACACATTCAATTCAATTGGGTCCCATCCTCCTTGAATAATCTCAATATCTCAAATGCTCAATGCACAATTAACAACTTAAAATCATTAATCAATAATCGCAATTACTTTATATGCACAACTAATAACCTAAAATCACAGATCAATAATCACAATTCTCAAATGCATAATTAACAACCTAAAATTATCAAACAAATGATCAATGTTCAAATGAGAAAAAATTGTTCAAAATGCACTTGAATTATTTCAATTTAGGGTTTGATTGTATTAGGGCATTCAATTTAGGGTTCAATTAGTTTAATTTAGGGTTCGGTTCGATTCGATTAGGGCATTCAATTTAGGGTTCAATTAGGGGGTTCTAGTGATTCAATTTAGGGTTCGGTTGATTTGGGGCATTCAATTTAGGGTTCAATTAGGGGGTTCAATTATTTCAATTTAGGGTTTGGTTGGATGAGGACATTCAATTAGGGGTTCAATTAGTTTAATTTAGGGTTCGATTCGATTAGGGCATTCAATTTAGGATTTAATTATGGTTCAATTACTTCAATTTATGGTTCAATTAGGGGGTTTTATTAGTTCAATTTAGGGTTCGGTTGATTTGGGGCAATCAATTCAGGGTTCAATTAGTTCAATTTAGGGTTCGGTTGGATTAGGGCATTCAATTAGGGGTTTAATTAGTTTAATTTAGGATTTGATTTGATTATGGCATTCAATTTAGGGTTTAATTAGGGTTCAATTACTTCATTAGGGTTCAATTAAGGGGTTCTATTGATTCAATTTAGGGTTTGGTTGATTTGGGGCATTCAATTTAAGGTTCAATTATTTCAATTTAGGGTTCGGTTGGATCAGGATATTCAATTAGGGGTTCAATTAGTTTAATTTAGGGTTCGATTCGATTAGAGCATTTAATTTAGGATTTGATTATGGTTCAATTACTTCAATTTAGGGTTCAATTAGGGGGTTTTTTTTAGTTCAATTTAGGGTTCGGTCAGTGTTATTAAAGGCGCAGGTGCACCTAAGGCGCACTTAGCTTATTTCAGAGTATTATTCTGCTTTGATTCAGTTAATCTTCCACTTTTTAATAACTGGAGTGTATATTACTTCGTCATGTTAGATTTTATATGCCCTAAATCATTGAGCTAAATAGCTAAACAGCAAAACATTGAGGAACGAGCAATTGATGTAGCACTTAGCAACACTGTAGCAGCAGCAGAACATATCAAATGGGAGGGAAGAGAGTAACGAACCAACAAAAGCACTGGTGCAGGTGAGAAGCTGCTTCGATGGAGCAGTCGAGCAGCAAGGTGAAGAGAAAGAGATGTAGTGTCAGCTGGAGCAGCGGCCAGAGTGACGGGCTTTCGACGACAACGGGAAAGACAATGCGACAGGTGAGAGAGAAGCTGCTTCGGTGGAGCAGTCGAGCTCGAGCAGCAAGAGGGATGATGGTGGTGTCGCCGGAGGTGTGCCTCGCCGTAGAGGGGGTCACCGTAGGTGAGAACGTCGGTGGGAGAGAGATAATTAAGAGACGGAGAGAGAAACAGGAGGAAGGCAGATCTGACCTATTTTAAGGCGGACTTTTAGCGACGGAAAGTTACCATCGGTAAAAGTCTTTTTTACACTTTTACCGACGGAATTTCTAGCGACGGTACCATTCCGTCGCTTAATTTTTTTAAAAAAAAACCATCGAAAATCATAAAATTCTCTAAAAAATTTAGCGATGATTTAGTTTGTCGTTAAAAGTCCATTGGTAACCGTCCGTCTCCATAACATTTTACCTACGGAATGGTCCGTCGCTGCTACCTTTTTAATGACGGACTTTTACCGACGGTAAAACCCGTCGTTGAAAGATCTTTTAGCGACAGAATTTCTTCCGTCGCAAAATCCTTCTTTTCTTGTACTGTCTTGCGTAATCAACATATGAGAGATACTCAAACACGAGTTGAAGAGTCAATGTTTTTCGGAGAACACTACATTCAAAATGGAGGAAAGCATTGTTAGAATGCAAGCACACCGGGTCGGTCAGAAAGTATTGCCATGCATTTTTAGCCCTAATGTTGGACATCAGCGACATGTTCACAGTCGAGAGACTCTTCTTCTTCATGGAAAGGTTAAAACCATGGGCTCGCATCGAGCTTAATAGACGTCGGGTGAACAACCTTAATGAAGCCATCATCATTGTCGAGACCCTTTCGAATTACAACCCGAGCCACAAAGACCCCCTCAAAGAGGGAATCCAAGCAGAACTAGTGGTGGAAAGAAGGCAGAGGGTCAAGCGCCAAACCAAAGTTGGGGCGGTAAGAGTAGTTGGGCTTCAAATTCTTCCACTCAATAGAAGAGTAAAGTCGGGTTCAAAGCCAAGTCTGATGCTAGCACCAGTGGAGAAGTGAAGAAACCTCCCTTCCTGGGTTGCTTCTTGTGCTAAAGGCCGAACGTGATTGCTAACTGTCCGCAGAGATAGATGATGAATGCCTTATTTGAGAACATTGGACATGTGTAACGAGGGGAACAGTCTGGCTCTCAATCAGGGCAGCCACCATCAGAGACAACCAAACACACAAGATTATGAAGAGGAAGATGCCGTCGAGGCCTTTCCTCAGTGGTATAACGCTGTGACAACACAGGTTGGGAACCTAGAAGAGGATGGGAGTGGGAAAAAACCCAAGGACATACTTCCAAGGAAAAAGGGCGACGTACCAGGGAAAGGTTTGATGTATGTGGACATCAGGGTTAACGGGAAGGCCATCAGGGCCATGGTGGACACAGGAGCTACACACAACTACATTTCTAGCATTGAAAAGGAATGATTGGGTCTAACTCTGGAAAAAGGTGTGGACAGGTAAAGGCTATCAACTCTGTCGCTCAGCCAGTAGCTGGGATAGCTAGATCCATATTGATAAAGGTTGGCCCATACGAAGGAAGGACAAACTTCTCGATAGTCACCATGGACGAATTTAAGCTGATCCTTGGGTTGGAGTTCTTACGCGACACGAAGACTACAGTGAAGCTGTGCACTAACTTTCTGGCCATGCTTGGGAACAAAGCTTGTGTCATCCTGACCATATCTCCTCGAGGCTGGAGAGCGTTCTATCTCAGCCTTCCAGTTAAAAAAGTATTGAAACGGGATGAGACAACCTATCTTACCATGTTACGGTGGGATGAAATCAAAGAATTATCAGGACCGTTACCCGGACAAGTGAAAACAATATTAAACGACTTCGAAGACGTGATGCCACCTACTAAGTTGTCAAAGAAATTGACACCCATAAGGGCAATTGACCATGAGATTGAGCTTGTACCGAGCATAAAGCCACCTACTCGAGCTCCCTATCGGATATGACAACCATAACTTGCTAAACTCAGAAAACAATTGACAAAGTTGTTAGATGCAGGTTTGATCACTCCAGAGAAGTCACCCTACGGTGCATCAGTCTTCTTTCAGAAGAAACAAGATGGTTCCTTGCGGATGTGTGTGGACTACAGGGCGTTAAACAAGGTGACTATTCAGAACAAGTATCCTATCCCTTTAGTTGCCGATTGCTTCGACCAGCTCAGTAACGCAAGAGTATTTACCAAGTTGGACATGAAGTCTGGGTATTGGCATGTCCGAATCGCCTAAGGTGATGAGGTGAAGACAACTTGCGTCACCGGATATGGTGCGTATGAGTTCCTGGTCATGTCGTTCGGCTTGACTAACGCCCTGGCCACGTTTTGCACTTTGATGAATCAGGTTTTGCGGGACTACATCGATGATTTTGTAGTGGTGCATCTTGATGATATTGTGACCTACAGTTCCAGCATGGACGAGCATCTGGAGCACTTGAGGAAGGTGCTTACCTGACTGAGGGAGCACGAGCTATATGTGAAGCTGTCAAAATGCACTTTTGCCCAGACCAAGATTAAATTCTTGGGACATGTGATAAAACAGCGTCAGATAAGGATGGAATCAGCTAAAGTTCAAGTGATACAAGAGTGGCAGTTGCCAACTAATGTTTCAAAACTGAGATCCTTCCTAGGATTGACCAACTACTTCAGGAAATTTGTTTGAGATTATTCAAGGATGGCCCATCCCCTAACCGAACTACTGAAGAAAAGCAAAGTTTGGGAATGGTCCAAGGAATGTCAATAGGCCTTCTCGGCCATGAAGCGGACTATGTCTGAAGATCTAGTCTTGCTCTCCCCGACGTGTTGAAGTCCTTCAAAGTTCATACGGATGCTTCTGACTTTGCACTAGGAGGACAGACAACACTCGTGGTAGTCCATTGTCTCAGAGTTTGGAGGCACTACCTACTTGGTTCTAGCTTTATAGTGAGGACAGACAACACTGCAGTGGGTCACTTCTGAAGTCAATCCAAGCTCACCTCCAAACAAGCCAGATGGCAGGAACTTTTGGCAGAGTTTAACTTTTTGATCGAGTATAGGGCAGGCTTAACCAACAGTGTAGCAGACGCCCTCAGTAGAAGAACCAAACTAGATCAATTGGCTTTGATAGCCATGAATTCTATTGTTAGGGCAGACAGCCGAGTTGCTATCAACATTAGAAAAAAAGATCAAGAAGGGCCTCACGAAGGACTCGGTAGCTCAATAACTACTGAAACTAGTCGAGAGTGGTAAAACTCGATAGTTTTAGCAAGAAGATAGTTTGCTGTTGACCAAAGGAAGACGTGTGTACGTCCCCAGAGTTGATGATTTGGGCAGGCCACGCCGAAAGGGGAGAGGACACTGGCTCTCGTTCAACAGGGTTACTACTGGCCTCAAATGGGGAATGATGTGCAGGAATATGTGAAGACATGCCTTATTTGTCAACATGACAAGGTGGAGTGTAGAAAGAAAGTAGAATTACTGTAACCATTGCCAGTTCCCATGAGACCGTGGGAAAGTGTATTGCTGGACTTCATCACTGGTTTGCCAAGGTTGAAGACTTAGGCATAATTCTTGTTGTCGTGGATCGATTTAGCAAGTACGCAAGCTTTATTGCCGCACCAAAGTATTGCTCGGCCGAAGAGATGGAACAACTATTCTTCAAATATGTGGTGAAGTATTGGGATATGCCTCAAGATATTGTCAGTGATCGGGACTCCTGCTTCACTGGGAACTTTTGGACTGAAGTCTTTAAGTTATTCGGATCCCAACTTTTGATGAGTTCAAGCTATCACCAGGAATCAGACGGTCAGATGGAGCGGTTCAATTCCATGCTAGAAGAATACCTTCACCATTTTGTCACTGCAACACAGAAGAATTGGGTAAAGCTGCTAGATGTTGGCCAACTATTCAACTCCCGCAACAGCTCTTCAACAGATAAGAGTGCTTTCGAGATTGTGCATGGTCAGCAGCCATTGTTACCCCATACAGTGAACATCCCCAACACAGGAAAGTCTTCAAAGGCCATGAGCTTCAGCGAAGAATGAAGGTAGAATATTGATCTAACTCATTCCTTTCTTGAGAAAGTAGTCAGAAGAATGAAGAAACACGCTGACAAGAATATGAGATCCTAGGAGTTCAATGTGGGCGACAAAGTTATGGTTAAGCTATTGCCACAAGACCGCAAATTCTTAAGGGGAAGAGACTCCTGCCTTCTACAGAAATATGAGGGACCCTTGACTATAGTTAAGAAGATTGGCAAGATGGCTTACAAAGTTGCCCCACCACAGTGGTGGAGCTGCTAGCTCCTTCCGCCTTTCACGTCAACATGTTGAAACAATTTTATCAAGACGCATCAGATGCTTCAAGAGGCAAAATCAAGAGACCAGGACTCAAACCCAAAGTAGCAGGAAAGCGAGTTGCCAAATCTATTCTAAAAGATATAGTGATTACAGCATCCCGCAAGCGCCATCAGGAGTACTCGGTCAAGTGGCAGGGTTATACAGAGAAAGAGAACACTTGGGAACGAGTAGCAGACTTATCAGCCTACAATGACAAAATTGAAGCCTACCACATGCAAAAGTTAACGAGGGTGTCAACAGCTCTAGTGGGGGAGAATGTCATGGGCTGACCCTTGGTACCAACCATGGCAAGCACTGCGCCCCTGCGCTTGCCTAGCACAAGGCTCTCGTGCCTATTCAGCACAGCACCCCTATGCCCTCCCAGCACTGCCCATGCCCACCTAGCACAGTGCCCATGTGCCCTCCCAACATAGAACTCACGAGCTTGTCAAGCCTCGCGCCCATGCGCCCTTCAAGCACAGCGCCCGCGTGCCAGACTGTAGTGCCAATGCACGCGGTGAGCCAACCGTGAAGATTTGAAAATCCAATCGTGCATTTTTGCTCAATTTTGGTGAAGATCACCCTTGTATATATATAAGTTTTCCTGTGAAATTTCAAGTCATTCTGAGTTGTATTTATCTAGAAAGAGGCACCATAACTTCTCGCACATAGTGACGTCTTCTACTATCACTTAGGATTTTCCTCCTTATGGTACTATATGGGAGGTCATGTAGCCTTGCGCCAGACACCCATACCCGAGAGTCCCTTGCTTTGTTTTAACTTGCCTATCTTACTAGATTGCACATTATAGATGCAAGCGAAGCCTTTTTTAAGCTGTAATGACGTTATTGAAGTGATGAGAATATTTGGGGCCGTTTTGCCCTTGAGTTGAAATCTACTCTTTGTGTACTGTTTTATGCAATGTTGATGTACTGTTTGCTACAAACTGTTGGGATTGGTTGGTGGACTCTTCTTGCAAGCGGCAAGCCGAGTGCTACACATGGTTTCTTTTGTGCCATCAAGAGCCACCGTGTGTCACATGGGCATGAATCACTATAAGAAAATGTATTTTTTGGGACAGAGTTTTACTGAAGAAAGGCAATTAAAACGACTTTAACTGACGGATAACACCGTCGGTAAAAGTCCGTCGTTAAAAATTATTATCGACAAAGTAAACAGTCGGCAAAAGTTTTTGCCGACGGTGTGTTTGCAGAGGTCTTTTAGCCACAAAATTACCGTCGCTAAAACTTCTTACATAATTAGTTTTTTTCAATGGTTTCAGCGACGAAATTGTGCCGTCGCTAAAACTTTCGTCCGTAAAATTTACAGACGTCTGTTTAGTGACTGGTGTTCCCGTCGCTAAAAGTCCTCGATTAAAACACCCAGATCTACTTCTTTCTCTTTCCCCGTTTCTCTCTCTCTCACAATCACCCATCGCTATTCTGAGCTTCGGCAATCAACCTCCACGGTGACCCACCTCTAGCGATCCCCCTCCACTGCCGCAAGTTAAAAGCCCTCCACTTGCACTGCCCCCATGTGAAAAGCCTTCCACTGTCGCCGCGTGAAAAGCCTACCACCGTCGTCGCGCCACCAACGCTGCTGCCCTCCACTGCCGCCGGCTATTGTGCCTTCTTCATTAGGTGGTAAGTTCACAACACCCTAATTATTTTCTCTACCCTACAAATTTGTTTGATAATTTTCTGCCCATGCTTGATTTTGCATTGAATCTGGATAATTCTTTCAAATTTATCCGTTTAGTCTAAATTTTTTTTGCTGGGATTTTGCTGGGTATCCGTTTAGTCTAAATATTTCCAAAAAAGTTACTGAACTTATCACTGTAAATCATAACCTACGATAATGAGACAATCTATGAAGAAATCAGCCGACTGTTCATAGTAACCATCCCTATGATGAGACAATCTGTAAATTGAAGTAATTCAACCCTAATTAAATCTAAAATTGAATGCCCTAATCGAATCGAACCCTAAATTAAACAAATAGAACCCTAAATTAAATGCCCTAATCCAATCGAACCCTAAATTGAACTAAATAAACCCCCTAAATTGAATACCCCAATTCAACCGAACCCTAAATTGAAGTAATAGAACCCCCTAATTAAACCTTAAATTGAAGTGATTGAACCTTAATTAAACCCTAAATTGAATGCCTTAATCGAATCGAACCCTAATTTAAACTAATTGAACCCTAAATTGAATGCCCTAATCCAATCGAACCATAAATTGAACTTATTCAACCTCCTAATTGAACCTTAAATTGAATGTCCTAATTCAACCGACCACTAAATTGAAGTAATCCTAAATTGAAGTAATTGAACCCTAATTAAACCCTAAATTGAATGCCCTAATCCAATCGAACCCTAAATTAAACTAATTAAACCCCTAATTGAACCCTAAATTGAATGCCCTAATCCAACCGAATCCTAAATTAAAGTAATTGAACCCTCTAAATTGAATGCCCCAATTCAACTGAACCCTAAATTGAAGTAATAGAACCCCCTAATTGAAGTAATTGAACCATAATTAAACCCTAAATTGAATGCCTTAATCGAATCAAACCCTAATCTAAACTAATTGAACCCTAAATTGAATGCCATAATCCAACCGAACCCTAAATTGAACTTATTCAACCCCCTACTTGAACCATTAATTGAATGCTCAATTCAACCGACCACTAAATTGAAGTAATTGAACCATAATTAAACCTAAATTGAAGTAATTGAACCCTAATTAAACCCTAAATTGAATGCCCTAATTGAATCGAACCCTAAATTAAACTAATTGAACCCCTAATCTAACCCTAAATTGAATGCCCTAATACAATCGAACCCTAAATTAAATTAATTGAACCTCAATTAAATGCCCCAATTCAACCGAACCCTAAATTGAACTAATAGAACCCCCTAATTGAACCTTAATTAAACCCTAAATTGAATGCCTTAATCGAATCGAACCCTAAATTAAACTAATTAAACCCCTAATTGAACCCTAAATTGAATGCCCTAATCCAGCCGAACCCTAAATTAAACTTATTGAACTCCCTAATTGAATGCCCCAATTCAACCGACCACTAAACTAAACTAATAGCATCCCTAATTGAACTCTAAATTGAAGTAATTAACCCTTAATTAAACCCTAAATTGCATGCCATAATCGAATCGAACCCTAAACTAATTGAACCCCTAATTGAATGCCCTAATCCAATCGAACCCTAAATTGAACTAATTGAACCCCCTAATTGAACCCTAAATTGAATGCCTCAATTCAATCGAACTCTAAATTGAACTAATAGAATCCCCTAATTGAACCCTAAATTGAAGTAACTGAACCCCCTAATTGAACCCTAAATTAATTGCCCTAATCGTATCGAACCCCAACTTGAAATAATTCAAGCGCATCGGATATGTGCATTTTGAATAATTTTTTTCCATTTGAATATTGATCATTTGTTTGATAATTTTTGGTTGTCAATTGTTCATTTGAGAATTGTGATAATTGATCGATGCTTTTAGGTTGTTAATTGATGATTTTAAGTTATTAGTTGTGCATTTGAAGTAATTGAGATTATTAATTGATGATTTTAGGTTGTTAATTGATGATTTTAGATTGTTAGTTGTGCATTGAGCATTTGAGATATTAAGATTGTTGACGGGGGATGGGACCTAATTGAATTGAATGTGTGATTTTTATTGCATTGAGCATTTGAGAATTGAGATTTGAGATTGTTGACGGAGGATGGGACCCAATTGGATTGAGATCCCCGTTAGGTAGCATAAACACGGACACCGTGTCCGATCGACACCGAAACAACATATTTTAGTTTTATACTTGTGGAGACCTCTTCAATGGGTGTCCGACACCTCTTCAATAGGTGTCCGACACAGTGTCTGGCAATTAAAAAATAAATCAACGTCTTCGAACACCACTAAGAAGTGTCGAACACGTGTCCGGAGGTGTCCGACACGTGTCCGGATGTGTCGATGAGGTGTTGAGGTGTCGGTAGGTCACGGATATCATGTCTGATTGACACCGACATAAAAAAAGAGCTAATTACACCTATGTCCCTGAGGTTAGGGGGTAATTACAGTCAATGACACAAAGTTTCAAAATGTAACATTCCGTGACCAAAAGTGTTTCAAATGTATCACCCATGTCCATCCGTCAGGATTCCGTCCAAAAAGTGTACTTTTTTTTATGATGTCATCGATACGTATTTAAAATGACAATGCTACCCCTTGTACTGTATGTATTGTATATTTTTTAAAAAAAATTTATATTAAGATATCAAGCCTTAATTAAAGATCAAGGTAATTCAATTCAATTTTCAACTCAATTAGGGTTTCAATCTACCAATTAGGGTTTCAAAACCCTAATTTACAAACCCTAATTTTCAAAACCAATTAGGGCTTCAATTCATCTTCAATTCAATCTGCAATTCAATTCAATCTTCAACTTAATTAGGGTTTCAATCTACCAATTAGGGTTTCAAAACCCTAATTTTCAAAACCAATTAGGGCTTCAATTCAATCTTCAACTCAATCTGCAATTCAATTCAATCTTCAACTCAATTTGTATTTTGGTATTCATTCTTCAATTCAATTCAACCGCCGAAGGTCGGGGTGCAGCGCCGGGGATGGGGGAGGAAGGTCGGGGAGCAGCGCCGGGGATGGGGGAGGAAGATGGGTTACAGCGCAGACGGGGAAGGAGGAGGAAGATGCTTCATCGAGCCTCTGCGAGCATCGCGCCGAAGCCACCGTGCTGCTACACCACTGCAACTGCCGAAGCCATCGTGCTGCTACACCACTGCAGCGGGTGATCAACTCCGGCGCTCCTTCCGATCGACCAGTGAAGGAGACGCCGACGACGGGGAAGGGGAAAGGGGAGGGGGAGGGTGGGGGCGACGGGGAAGGGGAAGGGGTAGGGTAGGGGCGGCGGGGAAGGGAAAGGGGTAGGGTGGGGGCGACGGGGAAGGGGTATGGTGGGGGCGACGGGGAAGGGAAATGGGTAGGGTGGGGGCTACGGGAGGGGGAAGGGGTAGGGGGAGGCACAGGCGAGTGGGGGAGGAGACAATGAAAATTAAGGTTTCATGTGGTCCCAGGGGCAAATCAGGATTTCAACTTTTATTTAGGGGCAACTTGGTCTTTTTGTCAAAACCGTTAAGTATTTTGGTATTCCGTTTGTCAATGGACATAAGTGTTACATTTTGAAACTTTGTGTCCTCGCGTGTAATTACCCCCAAACCTCAGGGACATATGTGTAATTAGCCCTAAAAAAATGTCACATTTTGGCTTTATACTTATGGATACCTCTTCAAGGGGTTTCCAATACCTCTTCAAGGGGTGATGGACACCTCTTTAAGGGGTGACGGACACGGTGTCTGGCATTTAAAAAATAAATTAATGACTTCGGACGTGTCCGGAGGTGTTGGACACGTGTCTGGAGGTATCCGACACTTTTTCGGAGGTGTCCGACACGTTTTCGGATGTGCCGATGAGGTGTCGAGGTGTCGATAGGTCACGGACACAGCGTCCGATCGACACCGACACCAAAATGTCACATTTTGGCTTTATACTTGTGGACACCTCTTCAAGGGGTGTCTAGCACCTCTTCAAGGGGTGATGGACAGGGCATCCGTAGGTATCAGACACCATACCGACACCCTACATGAGGTATTGGGAATTGAGATTGTTGACTGTGCATTGAGAATTTGAGAATTGAGATTGTTGACGAAGGATGTGACCCAATTGAATTGAGATATCTGTGAATTAATTGAATGGCTGGTTGTTGAATTTAGGTAAATTAGGTTAACGCGACATTTTTAGCACCTCTTAGAATCTCATCGTGGATCTAGCACTGGCTATAATTAGCCCTAATTAGTCCCGATTAACCCTAATTAACCCTAAGAACCCAATGAAAACTAAATTTGCTGTAATTACCCCAAATTGATCCTAATTAACACCAATCAGTCCAAATTAAACCCTAATTAGCCATAATTACTCATATCTTGTAAACCCGTGATTAGATTAATTAAACCCTAATAATCCAATTAAGCCTCATTAGCCCTAATTAGGACTAATTAACACTACTCCGCACAATTAAACCCTAATTAGCTCAAAATAACCTTAATTAGTCCTAATCAACCCTAATTAGCTATAATTAGTTCAAGGTAATCCTCATTAACACTAATTAGCCCTAACATAACTCAATTAAGCCTAATTAGGACTAATCAACACGACTCTGCACGATAAAACCCGGCTCCGCACGATAAAACCCTTATTACTCCTAATCAACCTTAATTAGCTATAATTAACCCAAGGTAATCCTCATTAACACTAATTAGCCCAGAGATGGTTCAATTACTCGTTGTTTATAAACCCTGCATTCTTTATATTCGTTGTTATTTTGCGAAGTCCATTGGCAACGAGATGGTTCAACTCGTTGCCAACGAATTCTATTTAAAGTGGAATTGGTAGTATATGCAACGATCTTTCTGCAGTTTTGATATTTCGGAAAGATTCTTGCATATATTATCAATTTCTGAACGCATGCATGCATAAAAACCTTAGTTCTTGTTCAAAGGTACTCATTACAAAGTAATGCTTTGTAATGAGCCTTTGGATGTCCAGTTTGGACAATTTGGAAAAGTTAAGTGTTTATAAAACAGTGTTTTAACCCATGCTCTGCGTTCTATGTTGTGGATATTTAGTACACGTTCTCACGTGTTTCTCCGGGTGCATATAGATCTGGTGTTCTAATATTCGTCAAACCTTGCAAGGCAAGGTTTGATGAATCTTAGAACACGTAATCGATGTCGTGTACTTGGAGAAATGCGGGGAGGTGCTGCCAAATTTTTTGCAGACATAGGACTAAGCATGAGTTCTTCACTGTTCTATAAACATGTGCTTTTCTGAATGGAATATGACCACTACCTATTAGATAATTGAGGGAAAGTATAGAGCCATGTTGTCATATTCATGCATTTATATTTACATCGAGCCTGCCTAATGATTGGTCATAATTGAAGATGGTATACAGTACGTTGTCTCAGTCATCATGTCGGTCGATCGAAGTTGGATGAAAAGGAAGAATGCTAACGATTTTGAGGATCGCATTGATGAATTTCTCGACTTTGCTTACACGCATCCTGCACATGTTGACTTTGATAAGATAAGGTGTCCGTGCGGTGAGTTGTTTCATTAAAGAAAAATAATTGAAGTAAAATGGCATCTTTGTCGATACGATTTATGGGTGGATACACAAGGTAGACGTAGCACGGAGAAATGATAGTATTCTCGTTCAACCCGGCTAGTCAAACTAAAGTTAGGGAGGAGGCACGGTATGATTTCCGAGATATGATTATGGATGCTGGGAATGCTAATATTGACTGGGGTAACGACGGTGGTGAGGACAGTGCCCAACCGTCGAACGAGGGGGCTCATCAGTTTATGAGTTGTTGAGAGCTGTGAAAGAGCCGCTGTGGGATGGAGCTCTGAAACACACACGGCTGTTTGCAGTTAGTAGGTTATTATAGTTGAAATTAGACCACGGGTAAAGTGAGAAAGATTTTAACGAGTTTGTTACCTTAATCAAAGAAATTTCGCCTGAAAGTGAAAAGCTACACCGTCGTACTATGACGCGAAGAAGATGATGAGGAAACTTGGGTTGAGCTATGAGCGGATAAATGCTTGCAATAACGATTGTGTATTATTCTGGAAAGGGAATAAGGATTTGTCACGGTGTCCAATATGTGATCATTCGAGGTACAAACCGGACAAAGGGAAGAAGAAAAATATTGCATGAAAGATATTGCGATATTTTTCGGTCACACCACGGCTTCAGAGAATGTACTACTCCTCCAATACAGCTGAACATATGAGGGCTCATCGTGAGTCTCGTAGCAACGATGCCTATGTCCTGACACACCCAGCTGATGGAGAGGCGTACATGGAAGGAGTTTGACCGCAGGCATCTAGTCTTTGCTCAGGAAGTTCGGAATGCTAGACTTGGTCTGGCAACTGATGGGTTCAACCCTTTCGGTCAGTCTACCATGCCTTACTCCTGTTGGGCTGTTATTATTGTCCCGTAGAACCTTTCACCAAGTATGTGCATGAAGAAGCCGTACATGTTCTTGTCGTTGCTTATTTCGGGGCCGATATTTCTTTGTGTATTGATTATTATACATTGTTGTTGAGAATTGAATTTTTTATTACAGGTCTGGGTAATAAAAAAATAAAAAAAATATTTAAAAAAATTGACTTGTGGCGACGGATTAATTCCGTCGCTAAAAGTGTTCTTACTATAAGCTTTTTAGCGAAAGAGTATTCCGTCGCTAAAAAGCTTATTTAGCGACAGAATTTTTCGTCGCTAAAACATTTATTCCGTCGCTAATTTCACAAAATAAAAAATAAATTAAAATACGTAAAATATAATTAGCGACGGATATTTCGTCGCTAATTAATAAATAACTCCGTCTCAAAAAGTGCAATATTAGATGACAGATTTGAAAATTTCGTCGCCAAACTTTTAGTAACGGGCTTTTATATGAGGGACTTTTAGCGATGGTAAATCCGTCACTAAAACTTTTAGCGATGGATTTTGGGTTTTTAGTGACGGATTTTTCCATCGCTAAAAGTTTTTTTTCTTGTAGTGAATTTTGATGGTGAACTAGGCATGGTCTGCACGTTTAGCTGCACAAATTGCAGCCCTAGCTAAAATCATATGGTCTGCAACCATTGTTCTTTCGGAAGCAATCCAAGAGGGCAGCTTATCAGCACATATAATAACCAAAAATAGTGTTGCTTTTTGTTTTTTTCGGATTGTTGAAAAACTTTTCTCTTATGTATGCCCACTAATTTTCAGAAAACAAATAATTCGTTCGACTCTCTTATAAATATATTGCATAAATCATAAAATATATTAAGTTCATTCACGCATAAATCTTGTTTATTTTAAAACTTCTTTTTCGTGCACAGATAACCCTTTTTGCTAGTATATACAGAAACTTCCTCATACCAATGCGAAGAGCTCCTAGCTCAGATAAATTTGAGCTACCAAGGCCTCTATTCTGTAGTCGGAATTTTCTTCTAACAGAAGTAAAGTGAGTTTTTTTCCCTAATTAATACTATTTTAAAACTTAATTACCAATTTACACCTTTTTGAAACTTATTTACCCACATACCACACTTTTAGAAATCGCTGTTTGAAACCACGATTTCAATGTTGAAACAGCGATTTCTACCTTAAAATCGTGGTTTCAAACAGCGAGCTTCAAACAGCGATTTCTACTTTAAACTAGAACTAAAGTAGAAATCGCTGTTTGAAATAACGATTTCTTCTTTGAAATCGTGGTTTCAAACAGCGATTTTCAAAAGTGTGGTATGCAGGTAAATAAGTTTCAAAATGGTGTAAATTGGTAATTAAGTTTTAAAACAGTATTAATTAAGGAAAAAACTCGAAGTAAAGTAGAGGAGAGATCTTTGTATTTTGGTAACTCTCTAGGAGTCAGGAAGCAGAGTTGGCAGTAGAAGGCAAGTTTTAGCAAGCCATAGATAATAAGTTCAATGTTAATCTTGACAATAGCAATTAGTCTTTCTTTAATGCATCTGAGAACGACAATTCTGCATAGGATTATCATATGCTTAGGGAATTGTTCCAGGTTTTCTAAGACCCACAACACTTCAAAACTTATTTTTATGCCGTGGGATTAAGATCAAATCATCAAATCACTGAATCTTACAGTGTTGGTCCAAACATGGCATAATAATTCTTGGAAGTACAGACTTATTAGGCTTGTCCTCGGGTGAAGTCAGATCCTTGTAAAATTCATGGCGAAAATAGATGTACTGAAGGTATTATGCAAGCTAGCACTTATCTTAGGTTCAAATACAAACTCCCAGTACATCTGTAGTGGTAAGTTGTTGCAACACTTATTGGCCTTCAGTACCAAAGTCACCGAAACACCGCCTTTAATTATGTCTTCCGCAGAAAGACGGGGTGTGAAGTTAAAGTCCACTTTCTTGTAGGGGCAGCCGTATAACTATGTATTACTGATAGAGAAGAAGACTGGCTAGCTAGTGTGACGGTAGCCGTGTGTAGGGTACAGGGTCTTGGTGACAGAAATGAAGAGAGAAAGAAAGGTCACAGGACTCTGTATTTGCATTTCATCCGTTTTGACGAGCAGAATATGTTGAGCGTGAAAGACTGCTCACCATGACCCATCATCAGATCCAGAAAAAAGAATGTGATTGTACATTACCCTTATGAACCCTGATGAGATTAACAGCAATCTCTTACGCGCGTGGAAAATTAACTGAAGTTCCTCCTTCCAATCCCCGCTGCCGGCCGCTTCCACCAAACAAGCTAGAAGCTTGCAATGAGCCAGCTCGATCAGTACTTCATTGAGGCCCTTGTAGTATTTGGGGCGAGTGTGTCCTCCCATCGATTGCTTCTTGCCTTCTTGGAACCTCCTGGATCTTGCAAGGCCGCTTGCCCATCTTTACGATCTCCCTTTTATTAAAAACAAAAGTCCTAGAAATGATGGCATGTTACCAAACTAAGATCCTTTTTTAAGGTTTAAGATAATTGCACGATTAATAACAAGACAGTTAACTAGACTTATTATCACAAAAGGGCATAACAAAGAAATCGTGGCATTACAAAACTAAGACAGATCCATGAAAGGCACTAGATGGCAACTGTGATATTTTTTTCGTACTTATGTTTTGGTTTTGTCCACTAGTAATTTTATAGTTTAGTTAGACGTACAAGCATACTCGAGACCCAAGATGAGGATGTATAAAAATAAGATGAAATTGAGTGTTAATCGACGTTCTTTTCGCAGTTATTATTTGCACGTTACATTTATTCCTTTCATACGTGAACAGCATTTGAAGTGACATCTTAAGAGCTCGTTTGGTAGGATGTAAAACTGAAAGGATGGAAAAGTGTGAACGGAAAAATGAAGAGATGAAAGAACTTCCATCGGTTTGGTAGGAGAAACAAGGACAATGGATAAAAAAGTAGAGGAATGATTTTTTTTTCCCTCTCGGCCCACCTGCATTATCTTTCTGCCTAATTTTGGACGAACAAGGGAGGAAACGAGTCTGTCTTACTCACGTGATTCCTTAGTTCTCTCTCTCTCTCTCTTTTTTTTTTAGGTAATTGGAGAATGACATTAAATAAAGGAGTTCAGTTATATAAGCGTTCAGTACATCATTGGTAGTTCCAAAGTCATGACATGTCCATGACTCTAATAATATGTACAATAATACAAAATACAAGCCGTACTTGAAAGGAGAGCATATATTTGCTTCTGGTTGTTAGTAGTTTAGCGAAATACATAAACTACTAGGTTGTACCCAATCTTGATAGACTTATGAACGTGCCTTGAAAGCAAAAGTAGCAAGGATTTTAGCCTCCTTTAGTTGCCCTAGTCCTAGAACGTGTACACAAAAGGATCTAAAGTCTGACATCAACGAGCAAAAGTCAAACAAGATCGGTGCTACCATGTCAAGCAAGATCAGTATCTCGGCCTTTGAAATCGTCTACATTCCATTCAATTTAAAGGGTAGTTGGTAGAACAATTGAAATCGTCTTGTATCTTCAGTTCACCTATCTGTTTTAGAAGTTTAAACTTTAAAGATATAGCCCAACAATATATCATCCTTTAATATTTCCTTGTTATTTCTTTGACTCAATAAAACAACAAGAGAGAATGACGTCGACATTCCTTATATGTTCGCACGTGCGTGAGTGCGTGCGCGCGTGTGTATGTATGTATGTACGTACGTATATACATATGTATGTGTGCGCTTGTGAACACGGATAACACTTTTCTATCGATCTATTTTTCCATCATTTCTGCCAAACAAACAAGCCTCGAATGTTACATACATAATAATAATCTTTGAATAATTTGTTGGTGCTTCTTTTAAGTATCCTCCCTTATAATATGAAGCAGGTTCCAAAAAAGTTACTACAGTAAATTTATTTCGTTGGAGTAAAACCAAAAATGAAATCTAGAAACACAGGGAGTGGCTTAAAAACACCAAGACAAATCGCTTTCCCTCCACGGTAAAACCGCATTCAAATCAACCAAGAACATTATCGTATTACACGTTGAAACTTGGAATAAAAAGTTGAATCCTCTATCTGAAGTTGACATATGAGAGGGTGGGGGAGAGAAATGAGTATAGGATAAAGGGAAAGGGGGGGGGGGGGGGGGGTGTCTAACCCTAGATGGCCCATTCCTCGAAAACAGAGTAATCAATGCGAGGGGGCAGAAGGGTACAGGACTTTTTGGCAGAGCAGAAAAGATGGATGTGAGAGAAGAGTGAATCATTTTGTAATCGATTGCTTTATGATTGAAGAGATGAGAGAGAGTGAGTGAAAAGTGGGTGAGTGTTGAAATCAAAAAGCTTTTTTAAAGCTTTTCTTCCTCTTTACTTTTTTGTTAGGACAAAAGTGAAGGGAAGGGGGGCTTACAATCACAAGGCTATGATGGCAATATGATGAGCATGTTACTGTCGGTAGAATAGAATGGTGGTTTCATTGTAGTTGTATTTATTTATTGGCAGCTCACTGTCCTAGGTGATGGTGATGGTGACGGTCAAGGGAGATATAGTACTTCTATACTCGAGCTTGTATAAATATATGTGTGTATAATAATATATGTGTGTGTAATGTACAGTTGCTATATACATATATATATGTGTGTGTTGTATATTAATCTCCTCTGGAAATGGGATATACACTTGTAACATGTATAATAAACCTCTTTTAAATTTAAAAAACAATTAGCCAACATAGACTATACCACAAAATGTGCATTTTTGTACATTATTTATGACAACAATGTGTTTAATCATTAGAATTTTTCAAAAGTAAAGGTCGTGTGCATGGCCAGTCTAAATTATGAGAACGATTCCTAGAGTTTAATTAGGAAACTTGATCTTTAGACCTTGTCATTTGAACTAAAATCTAGTACACTATGTGGGGCATTCAAATTTCAAGACGTTAGATTCGATGTCAATGCAAATAATCGTAGTTAACCCAAAAAAGGTACAACTTTGCATTGCAGTAACTCATTATCTGTCCTGACAACAAAATATTTCCTTTGCCCGTTTGCTCTGGCATTATGGAGCTTTATATATGTATATACACATTGAGAGATGGGGGAAGACGTTGAGAGAGAGAGAGAGAGAGAGAGAGAGCGAGCTTTCACATTTTTGGGTGAGTTAGGGGGCTTTGGAGCTGGGGGTAGAGGCTGACACTGTCCTTCACAAAAGTCACTGAATATATGGTCTGCCCCGCATTCAAAGCGCTCCATTGTGTTGTACCACGCATCATCTGATTGTCAGAAAGTGTGTTAATGTGTATATGGAATTTCAAAGTTATTCACAGTCGCTGCACCAGGCAAAGCAAAATGGCATCATGGAGTGGGGTCTTTTTCAGTTCTTTATTGTGTCTCACGGTGTATGGGGGTGTATGGAAGAATGAGAACAAGCAAATACTGTGTTTTGTGACCGGGTTATAATTAGTCAAGAAGCAGTATGCAACTAATGCAAGACAAAATTGCTAAACTGGGAGGAATGGCCAGGAAGCAGCATGCAACTAGTGCAGAACATGCCGAAGCATAGCAATAAGAGAAGCTTGGGCATGGGTGTGCTCCCAAGGCTATCCCCAAGCTCATTTGAACACAGATTGCATATCAATAAAGTTGGAAAGTTGACCTTGCTTGCACTGTCGAAGGAAGTGCGCTATTTACGATTTTGTATGGTACAAAAACTATTTGCAGTGGGTTTTATTTTTGCAAAATGAAACAGGTACAAAGGGAAAATCTAAGCTCACTCTCAAGCTAGGAAAGCTATGAACTCCACTTCTACCCTTGAATTCTATTAATGAAGTATTCTTGTTGGTTTTCAAAAAAACAAAAAAGAATAAGTAGTGAACTACTAGAATGATTTCGAATGACACTTAAATGGTATGTTTCTAGTTTCTAGTGATAGAGGTGCAGCGAACTAAGTCGAACATAGTCACATAGAGTGATCATATCATTTGTCTTCAAAATATGACATGACATGCACAAATTTGAGTTGGTCAATTATACCTCTACTTGTAACTTGTAAGTTTGAATTTAATTTAGTACAAAGTTTATGAGGGAAAAAAAAAACTGGATTCAGCTTTTGGCACAATAACAAAAATTAGAATTTCTCCAAAGTTTTTCATCGTATGAGATTCAAAACTGCGACAAGCTCCAAAACAAACAGCTTTTTCAACCATACCTTTCGGCCTTTTAACAATTGTGAATTGTGTTGTCTCAAATGTCATATATTTTACTTTTGAGAATTCATATTTTAGCTTCACTTTAGTATAGTCAATTGAGCTTTAAGGTTATCGCTGAAGTAGCTACATAGCGACACTCATAAATCCTTCAGAGACAGATCGAAGTGGAACTTAAATATCACATTCCTTTCTTTTTCCTTGTTAGGGCTACTATACCGGCAACGCTAACAAATGTGTCAAGCTCAACAAGCTTGTAATCATATCTGTGCACTTGCTAAAGCCTAGGCTTTAACGTTGCCAACGGCCTTCCAGCACTCCATATTTTATCATCTCAGATTGTAAATTTATGACAGAAAATCTAAAAAAATGTACTGTAAGGCACTATAAAGTGTCATCAGAGATCTTTAGAAACCAATTTTCAGTCCGAGTGCTAGTTTCCCCGTATTTTAATGCAAAGAGTTTGCGCGGTGGTACGACGGCTGCACACAAACCTACAAACGACAAACTTTAGAAGTACTCTTTTGCCGCCACTAATTAATCATCACTAGCAATATTTAAAAATTATTAACAGTCGCTGTACAGGAAGATTGTAGCTTTTTACTAAAGGTTGCTGTCAAAATTGGCCTGTAAAGATTGGACTGCCTGTTTGACGGCCATATAAAGCCCAGAGCCATACCAGCAATATTCGCGAGTAATTGGCAATATTCACGGGTCTATCTAGTTTCTGGATTGGGATTATTGGCAGATTGTATGGAGGTTCAAAGGCCCAGAAAGTTCTGTTCAGTTTTAGGCTTTTAGCCCGACCTCATATACGGACAGGACAGTCTTGTACCATATATATATATATATATATATATATATATATATATATATATATACCGACAGTCCAACTAACGCTGTACCCAGTGGTTCTAAAGGGGGGACATCTTAGGATAAGTGGACCTCGATCAAAACAAAGTCTTATGTATGTGTTAACAGCAAAAGCTGTCGGATCACTGAATTCTACGTCGTCTTTTCAATTTTAAAGCTTAATTATAGTGCTGCTCTAATTTGTATGCTCAAGTAACACAAAAACACGACCAATTTTCTGTCCAAGAGAGGCGGATTTGATCAAGTAGATCCAGTTATGAAGTTCCAGAAATGGGGACGGGTTGGTGTGACATTTTACAAGACATGGCAGCTTCAAATTGAAAATCGCATGTAGATGTAAAGCCGAAAGGCTGGCAACCTCTTGTAATTCCTTACATATTATTGTTGCTATCTTATTTTTGGATCGGTTTAATTCAATTACGTGGCCTAACCGGTTATACTATTGTTGACTATTCATTTGACTTAAAATTTTAATTAATTAAATTGGCTAAATAACTTTATGAGCCTATTTAATTTCATCATCAAATACACTAATGATTTATTGTGTATAAGAGACCCTAATCTCTTAACTTTGATGAACAGTTGAGATTTACCAAGCTTAGAGTTGATTCCACTACTTTCTCTATATAAATATATCTTTGTCTTAGAGGCTAGGGTATTCAGAATTTTTTGCAACTTTTTTGCCTCCTAGAGTAATTAAAAAAAAACGCAACTATATTCCATCATCAAGAAAATAGAGAAGAGTACTGAAGATCAATACCAAAAAGGCTATGTTTGCTTCGGTATCTTGGCGTTATTTCATTATCGGAATAAAACTCTTGGTAATTTATGACTTCCTTCAATTCTGGTGAGTTCGAAACTCTATTGTTCTTATATTTATGTCATTGTAAGATTCTAAAGGTCTTGTTTATGAGGTTAAGATAAATGAAATAATCTAATATATGGTATCAGAGTCACGTTAATAAATTGCATGAAAATAGAATTTCTTTTTTTGGTTCTTGAAAAAAAAAAGAAAAGAAAATTCCTCCTTTCAAGGGCGGAAGCTGTTGGCCCTTGTGGCTTGTGGCCTGATGAAGTTAAGTGGGCCGAAGCTGTAGGCCCTTGTGGCTTGTGGTCTGTTAAGTGGGCCTGTGGCTCCTGATTGGCCTGTTTGGCTACTTTAAAAAGGGCCTTGTAGGTCCTGATTTGGCCACTTTAAAAATGGGTTTTAAGAAGGGCTCGTGTATTTCAATGGGGCCTTGCAAAATAAAAATTACAAAGCTGCTTAATAGCATATTCCCATTAGATTGTTTATTTGATATGTTATTATTGATAACATTTATATTTAAATATTGACTTATATTTTTGGTATGCTAATGAATTTAAAGTGTCAATATTATTATTAAGTTCAAGAATTAGTCTAAAATTACGAGATCATGCTAAAGTCTTATGCTTCATTTGACATATTTAGACTATTATAATTAACTTGAAAATAATTAGTAGTTCTTACTATTTTAGTAGTAAGTGGCTTAATGGAAGTTTATTGTGTTTGATAAGTCGAGATAATGATAAAACCACTTCAACTTACTAATTAAAAATATTTAACGGCCCAGCGAAAGATTATATTTAAAAAAATTTAAGCAAAAAGAAAGGAAATAATAAGTTGTATGGGTCAAATTATTTTTTGCTGAAAGGTGATATAATTCGTGCTCACGTTGCTTGTAATAATTTCCAAATTGCTAAGTGTGAAACATCACTTGTATGTCAATAATTAGCCCAAAGGAAGGTTATAAGTGATATGTTAAATTTTTCTTGGGAAAAGGTTTTGTGATTATTGTTTTTATTGCGTATAGTCCTACTGCAATTACTGATTATCGTTCCTCTATTAAATCAATAAGCCGCACCAATTTTAAAAAATGGGAAGAGCATATTAGCATAATTCTTGGAGTTATGGATTTGGATTATGCTTTAGGGGTTGACGCTTCTACTACTACCCTTCCGGCTGAAAGCTTTACTGAGCAAAAGACAGCTTATAAAGTGGAAGCGTTCAAACCGCATATCTTTAATGATTATGAAAGTCTCCATTGTAACTGCAATTTGCGGTGCTATTCTTGACTTAGATAATATTAAGATGTACTTTGCTCATATTGAAGAGCAGTTTCTGGGCTCTTCCAAGGTACATGTTACTGCTCTCATCACTAAAATGATTACGCTTAAGTACCACTAGATCTAGTGGTGTTCGTGAGCATATTTTACGGATGAATGATATGGCTTTTCAACTAAAAGGCTTGGACGTGAAAATCTCTGAGGGTTTTCTCATGCACCTTAGTATAACATCCCTTCCTGTGCCGTTTGGTCCTTTTAAGATCAACTATAACACGCAAAAAGAGGAGTGAAAGATGAGCGAGTTGATTTTCATGTGTGTTCAAGACGAAGAGAGGCTAAAATTCAAACAACCTGATGGTGCTCAAATTGCAATAACCGGTCCATTTAAGGAAAAGGAAAAAAAAATCCCAAAGGTCACCTGCATTGGTATAAGAGTACTCATGTAACCAAAACTGATAAGGCAAACTCTTCTCGTGCCAAGGTCCTTTTGGTCCCGAAGTCACTTTTGTAGAGCTAAAGGACATGTGAGCATACCAATGTCAGAAATTCAGGGAGTGGTTAGAAAGGAAAGAAAGTTTATTTATTTGCGTTTGTTATGAGTCTTATAAACCAGGTGTAACTGTGCACATAACTAATTCATTATAGGGATTCCTTTCTGTGAAGAAGTTAAACAAAGGGGACCATAATGTGCTACTAGGAAATAGAGAAAGCTCAAGTTGAAGTTATAGGAACTCTCTGTATAGTTTTGGAGAGTGACTTCAATTTGGATTCAGTTGATATTGTTTATGTTCCCAGTATGACTGGAAACCTTATTTCTGTTTCTAGACTTGACGCTTATGGATATTCATTTAAGTTTGAGAATAAAGGCTTTTTCTCTATTCTTTTACTCTAGAACTATTGGTTCTGGTTTAGAGGGAAACATCTACAAATTACATTTGTATGCTTTTTTTATTGAATCCTTGAAGTCAATGAAGGTGAATGATGTAGTTGCTAAAACTTGTGATAAGAGAAAACGAGATAATGAAAATTCTGCTAAATTGTGGCATGAACATCCAGGTCACATATCATGAGGCAGAATGGAACACCTCATTAAGGATGAAATTCTTCATTCTTTAGATTTCTCAGATTTTTGACACATGCATGAATGTATTAAAGAAAAATTTGTAAAAGGGAATAAACTTGGTGCCACTCGAAGTACGGGACTTTTAAAGGTTGTCCACACTGACATTTGTGGACCTTTCCCTATATTGGGTATTGGTGGTCATACATACTTTATCACCTTCATTGATGACTATTCTCGTTATGGATATGTTTACTCCATTCATGAAAAATCCGAATCACTTGCCATGTTTAAGACATACAAAGCCGAAGTTGAGAATCAACTCGACCTAAAGATTAAAGCTGTAAGATCTGATAGAGGGGAGAATATTATGAAAAATCTTTGAAACGGGTTATAACCCTAGTTCTTTTGCCTTGTATTTGGAAGAATGTCTCATCTTTGATCAGCATACAATGTCGGGTACACCCCTACAAAATGGTGTAGTTAAATGGCAAAATCGTAGCCTCATGAAACTGGTACAAAGTATGATATGTCAAAGCATTCTACTAGAATTTTTATGGGTTATAGCAGTTAAAACATCTATGCATGTTCTTAACAAGGTTCAGTAAGTGTGCCTAAAATAACTTTTGAATTGTGGACACATAGAAAACAAAGTTTAGGATATTTTCATATGTGGGGCTGTTTTGCTGAAGTAAAAGTTTACAATCCACATACTAAGAAACTCGATGCAAGATCATAAGTTGTCATTTCATAGGTTACCTTTAAAGGTTTAACGGCCGGATTTCAGATTTTATTGTCCATTATATACCACTAAAATTGTTGAAACTAGGCATGCAGTATTTTTTTAAAGATGCTGAGTATAGTGGGAGTAGTACACTGAGAACAATAAACCTTAAGAAAATTCAGGATCATATTTCTATTCCTGTAATTCAAAAGGTTGGTGCGTCATTACCTCATATATAGGATAATGATACACATGAGATAGTATCTAATGATGCACCCCCTATTGTGGATTCTACTCCAATTCCTGCTAACGAATAACCTCTTCAAAGGTGAGGAAGAGAGAGACGGACATCTATCTCTGATGACTATATTAATGTGCACCTAGATGAGGCTGACTATAATCTGAGCATAGGAAATGATCTTACATCCTTTAAAAAAGCTATTATGAGCGATCACTCAACTCAATGGCTTGAAGCCATGAAAGATGAGTTATAATCAATGAAAATAAATGAAGTTTGCGAACTTGTTGACTTATCTGAAGGGGCTAAAGCTGTAGGTTGTAAATGGGTCTACAACTAAGCTAATGTCAAAAGTTATAAGGCTAGACTCGTTGCTAAATGTTTCACTGAAAGGGAGGGGATAGATTATACTGAAACATCTTTTCCTATGTCGAAAAAGAATTCTTTTCGAATAGTCATGACTTTAATAACTCATTTATGAATGGTAACTTGCATGAAAATGTTTATATGACACTACTAGAAGGACTTATGGTTGAAGGTAAGAAACATATAAAATGTCAGTTGAAGAAATCCATATGTGGATTGAAGCAAGCCTTTAGACAATGATATCTTAAGTTCCATGACTTGATTAGTAAATTTGGTTTTAAAGAAAATGTAGTGGACCAATGTATATACCTATAGATCAGTGGGAGTAAGTTTATCATTCTAGTTCTGTATGTAGATGATATCTTACTTGCTAGTTGTTATATGCATATGTTGTATGACATCAAAAAATTTTGTTGATATGAAAGATCTTAGAGAGGCCTCTTACGTTATAGGCATTGAGATTCACAGAGATAGGTCTCGTGGAATATTAGGATTATCCCAAAGAGCTTATATTAATAAGGTTCTCAAAAGGTTCAACGTGTATAACCGTGCTCCTATTGTGCCCCTGTGTTAAGGGTGACAAGTTCAGTTTGCTATGATGTCATAGGAACCAGTTGGAGGAAGATGAAATGGAGCATATTCTCTATGCCTCAGCAGAAAGGAGGCTCAAGTATGCTCAAGTCTGTACTCGCCTAGATATTGCGTGTGTTGTTAGTATGCTTGGATGTTACCAAATAAAACCCAGGAATGGGTCACTGGAAAGCAGCCAAGAAAGTCATGCGCTACTTACAGGGTAACAAGGATTTCATGCTTACTTATAGGAATTCAGATAACCTTGGGGTTATTAGTTATTCCGATTCCAATTATACAGGGTGTGTAGATACCCTAAAATCCGCATCAGGTTATGTCTTCATGCTCCGAGAAGGACCTGTTGTCATGAAAGAGTGCTAAGCAGTCATCAGTGGCTTCTCACACCATGAAGGCAGAGTTTGTGGCATGTTTTGAGGCTTCGTGTCATGGTATGGTTGAGGAACTTCATTATGACACTTAAAGTGGTTGAAACCATTTTGTAAAACAACTGAAGATATTCTGTGACAATCAAGTTGTTGTTTTCTTTTACAAGAACAACAAGTCAAGTGGTAGAACGAAGCATATTCGAGATTAAGATGCTGAGTATTGTGAAGGAAAGAATTTAGAACTAAAAAATATTTATTCAGTATATCAGTACGACCGCTACGTTAGCAGATCCCATGACGAAACGCTTACCACCCAATCTCTTTTGAGAAAATGTTGCTAGCATGGGTTTGTTGATGACCTTTCCTTTAGATGATGGGTTTTCGATTTGAGACATTTATTTATGTGATCAACTTTAGTTTTGGATTTTGGATACTACGACTGTGGTTTGCTACTTCTCATTAAAAGTGCACATATGAAGTATTTTGAAACAAACACTGATGTAAGAATCACATGAAGTTGTTTAATTATATTGTTATTTGTTTTGGATGGCTGCGGTTCATGTCTATTAAGCTATTTGACTATCATATTTGGCAAAAGTTGTGAGATTGTAATCGAAAAACGGTTTTGTAGCATTCAGAGACACATATACTATCTTCAATTCAGTTTTAGTATATTTGTTAGATTTGGCCTAACTTACGGGATGTTTTATTCAATTTCGTTATGTTAAAACTTATGAGATTAACTTAAGTAGAACCCTTAGCCAAGTGGAAGAATGTTAGATTTCATCGTTCTAATCCAATTAGGTGGCCTAACAGGTCATACTATTGTTGACTATTTATTTGATTTAGACATTAATTAATTAAATTAGCTAAATAACTATATGAGCCTATTTAATTTATAAATATACTAATCATTTATGGTGTATAAGAGGCTCATAGATACCAATCTCTTAACTTTGATAGCAGGTTGAGATTTGGCAAGCTTAATGTTGATCACACTACTCTCTATATATAAATGTCTCCTTTTCTTGGAGGGTAGAGCATCATAATTTTTAGCTACTTTTTTGCCTCCTAGACTAATAGAAAAATACACAACTCTAATTCATCATCAAGAATAGATAAGAGTAGTGAAAATCAATACAAAAGGAAAAAAGTTTGCTTCCGCATCTTGGCGCTCTTTCATCATCGAAATAAAGCTCTTGGTAATTCATGGCTTCCTTCAATCTGGTGAGTTCGAAACCCTATTGTTATTATATTTATGCTTTTGTGAGATTGTAAATGTCTTGATTATAGGGTCAAGACGCATGAAATAATCTAACATATTTATCAATAATAATCTCGAAGCAATGTAAATGAGGTTTTAGGGGTGCAACTTGAGTGGCTGGATTAGGTTTCTACTCAATCCAAGTAAACTCATGTACTTTTCAAATCTAACCTACTCCAGCCCAAAAAGAATTTTATAGCTTGGGTTGGGTTGTGTTAAGTTGGGTTGATCGGGCTAAGTTGGGTTTGGATAAGTTAATGAAACATAAAAATAAATTTTTTATATGAAACCAAAAATAAAATGGTGGTGGATGGTCTAGCGGGGTGGTGGTCTAACGTGGCTGCCACTAGTGGTGACCGGCGGCGGAAGGTGCCGTCAACTAATGGGAATTTTTGCTGTTGGTGATTTGTAGCAGCTGGTGATTGGTGATGGCCAACATTCGGCTTCCATCGGCAGGGTGGTAGATGGCGGTGCCACCAATGGTGACAATCGCTGACCAGAGGTGGCAATAGCAAGTGGAGATAGCTGGCAGTTGAGGCAGCAGCAGGCGGTGGAGATAGCGGCGTGTGGTGTAAACGCCAGTCGGTGGGGAGGTGGTGGCTAGTAGATGGCAGTGTAGCCAGTGGAGATCACCGATGTTGCTGGTGGTGGCAGGTGGCACTGAATGGCGGTGCAACGGGAGGTGGTGGTGGCTATGATGGTTCTTATTTATGAAATTTACCAACATAATATTATATTGGACGAACCCATCCTAACCTATTTATAACTAAGTGAGTTGAATCGGGTATAAGCCAATATTTTCTTGGGTTGACACATTAGAACTTAACCTGCAGCCCAAGGAGGTCTAGCCCAAAACAAACCCACGGTGAAGGAAAATTAAGCTCTGGAGGCAGATATACTTGGAGATTCCAAAACAAACCCCTGCTATTTTTTTTCCCTAGCTTGGGCTAACACCCAGTCAGGAAAAGTTTTAGTCCACAAAAAATTCTGGCCACAACGAGGGTATATCTTGCCACTAAATGGGCTACCTTAATTACCATCTGTCTTATTCCATGAAAAGCTACTTTACTTGAACCACTTCCTAGCTTTTCTAATGCCTTCAACATGAAAACTAAGGGCAGCCATGGGGGAATTTTTGCCAGTTAATCTCGTAAATTTCTGCCTTAGCATCATGTTCAAAGAGCACCCCTTATTATTGGAACTTCTTTGATTTGCAACCTACAGTGCATGTTTGGCTGCTTCGACTTAAGCTACTTTTTGCATCTACAATATATACCTATGACCTGTCTTCCTCCGAGCCACCTTATATCGTCCCCCCAGGTAAAAAATCTCCTATACCTCATCTGCTGTGATTATGCAGTCTTCCGTCCCTCTTTGAATCAGATTGCCTGCTCGGTAAATACCCACTGATTTCCTTAGGTAAGGTCCACGCCAGAAGCAAGAAAGGAGATCTACACGTTAGGTACCTGATATGATTGAAGTTTGGACAAAAATAGGAGAATCAATTTATCATGCACTTATGGTGTATGATATTGCTAGATAGGTTTGGTTACTTTGCTTGATAGATATATAGGAAATGTCGAAGACTGACTAAGGATAATTAGTGCAGTGATGGTTGTAAGAGTCGGATACGACAATGGAAGGAGATGAAATTTTGTAGTTACAAGTGGGATTGAGAAGTCTATACCAGATTCTTGCCAATAAAAAAAGGGGGGGGGGGGAAGTCTATACCAGACATTGATACCTTAACATGCCTTTTCCATGAACGTTTTCAAAAGGATATGAGAAATGATTGCATAATGGATGACATATTCGAAGATGCATAAAGAGGTTTGAAGTTATGAGAAATGATTGCATAGTGGATGACATACTCGAAGATGCATAAAGAGGTTTGAAGTGTTCCTCTAGCTAGTTGTGAGATAATGCTTGTTCGTAGGAAATCTGACGGCCCATCATATAGCTAAAAATGTCTAATTTTGGGCAGATTTAAATTAATGAATGAAGGAGGCTGCTCATATCGTTATGTCATCCATCCTTAAAAATATAAACGTCACTTAGATTAGTAAGAGTACAATTTTGGTCTATTAAATCATAACAGTACAGTAGAAACTGTCATGAACACTTGGCAAGTGTCTTTGTTCTTGTACATGGCAATTAAGAAAAAACGCTTACGCTTATTCTTGTTCACCTTCACTTTTCATCAACCAAACGCTGAAGTACAGAATTTTGATACCGCAATCCCTTCTGTTGATGAAGGGAATTAAGTATTCCAGCAGCAACTTGAGTTCTAAGTTTTTATTGTAGTCGTTGACATCCATATCATTTATTAAGTGCCTATTTTATTTAAAGTTCCTGAATTGTCTCAGTAGTTATTAAAATTGAACCGAACATTGACCCGTTCAAAGAAGATTTTTGCAGTTATAAATATTACAGAGGACCAGTGTCATACCACAAAATTAATTATCAAATATAACACGAATGACTAATAATCAATATGTAGTAAATACTGTAACTTGAGAACAAAGAATCAACAAACAAACTATCAAATAGGAAATAAAAAAGGTCCAAAAAAATGTTGGTTGCGTCAATTGTGTCGCACACGGGAGTGTTTTTATTTTAATTAAAGTGAAGTGTCACTGAACAATATATTGATACTACGAATTACCAAACTTTTATTTTTGAATGAAATTTAAGTAATAGAAAGCAAAATAAAGGCAGATAATGTATCGCGATCTTACGTACACACTCATGTTCTATGTTTTAAAGAGGAAGAAAGTTAGAGGTATAAAGCTAGAACGTATAAAGGAGATTGTTGTTTATATGTCATATTTGGCCATTGAGAGTTTTTTGGACTGAAGTGTGAATGTGGCACATGTAGTTACATGCCCAGAAGCACTACAAATAGTCATAGTTCCTAAAGGTTGAACAATGAAGATTTCAAACTAATATAACTCCATATTAAAATCAACTTGAATATAATTGGAACAAAGTAATTGGTTGATCCACGAATAATAGCTCAAATGGTGCTAGAGAAAAATAATATCCCAATGATATTATGGTCTCTTTGAATAATAATGTTGTCACTAAATATTTACAGTGACTCATTATGACGTAGTTATACAGATAAATACCTAAATAATCACACTTATATGTAATAAGAACTATAAACTTTTGTCACATATAAAGTTTGAATAATATAGGAATATATATGTGAACATTTATACTTTCAAGTTGTAACAACTATAAACGTAACAAACAATGTAACGAGATAACAATTTTCCATATGATTAACATAGTATAAATTGTTGGGAAGGATACATGTGTTAAGAATGACTATAACATCATTCGAATTCCCCTTTTAAGCTTGTATATAGCATTAAAAAGAAGCATTCTAGGTGAGATCAGGAGACGAAACATCAAAACCAACAATAACTTCAAGAATTGCATTAAAAAAAGATACATGATTCAAATTTTTTATAAGATCTAAAACTTTCTTCTTCTCTTGTAACTCGTTGTCTCCTTAGAGATAAATCTAACAGTGAAAACACGGACACAAACAGAGAAAAAGCAAAAAGTTTCAAATAAAATGAAAATTTAAACGAATTATATAGAGCTTTTACCTTTTATGTTTAAAAAGTCAACAATTATCTTATCCAACACCCCCTTTGAAACTGCAAACCACTATTATAAACTCGAATCCTGCATACAAAGGAGTACATGCAACACATTGAAAGGAGATTAAAAAATAATTAAGTTGACGTATATGCTATATAGAATATAACGAATGAGATATATTAGTAGATATAAACATCTGAGTGGAAGACGGGAGGAAGGGTGATTGAGTAGAGTAACAAAGTGGAGATACGATTTGGACAGATAAGCACTCAAGGGTAAGGAGCCTTTTGAGGAGAAATCGACGTCATGAGAGCAAATATAATAAAGTATCGCCTAAGAAATAGAAAAAAAAAGTTATTGATAATAGAAAGGCTAAATGATGTTTGAATGAGAAAGAATCTCTTAACTTGACTCTGTTTGAAAACGTTTTCATTTTCATTTTTTTCTCCAGTTTTGTAAACTGGAGAAAAAAAACGCGTTTGACACACAGTTTTCGTTTTTCTTTTCTTCAATTTTGAAAATCAGTTTTTAAAACATGGTTGTTTTTTAAAACTTCCATTTAGGAGTTTTGGGTTTTCAGTTTTGATTTTTATTTTGAGACCACCACCCCTACCGCCACTGCCGCCGTAACCACCACCAAAGGAATTCTCAAAATAAAAACTGAGTAATCAAACATCCAAAAGAAAAAAATTCAAAATAAATATTTGGTAATCAAATACCCATTTATTTTTTATAAAAAATAAAAACTAAACTGATTTTTATTTTTTTGAACAGAAAACCAAAACTGAAAGTGATTTCAAACGTGACCTTAGATTTTGAATGGATACCATGTGGCAATATTCAAGAGGTCAAAATTTGAATCATCAAAAAATAGAAATATTAGGAGTTTGATATGTAAATTTTTTTGAAGATTTTTAAAAAGTGCCTTAAAGTAATAAATTTTATGAAAAAGTAAAATAAATGACTACATAGTAGGATCTTAAATGTTAAGGGGCTGTACGTTTACGTTTTTCAGTTTTCATTTTTGTAATGATGATGAAAAAGATGCATTTTTTCTTGTATGTTTACGTTTTTTTGGTTCTGTTTTGGATAAAATTTTCAAATAGTATCAAAAGCTGAAAACACCCAAAGAGTGAATGAACTGAAATAATACCAGTATCTACCGATACACTAAATCACTGGGTCTTCCTAGAAATGGAAATAATTAATGAATTGATTCAGAAAAAAGTTTTAAACGTAATAAACTAGATTAAGTAAAATACGATTTTAGAACTGAATACTAAATTCTGGAAACCAAAAACAGAATATAGAATACAGAAAAAAATCTCGTAAGCGTACGGGCCCTAACCTTTTCAACTTCAAATTGCAAATTAATGATAGAACGAAAAGATTAATTCTAACAGATTGGTAAGAGAGAACAGGATTGAAAAAAGGAAACTTATAGTTTTAAGTTATTTAAATTGGTTTTACATGACAAATAATTTTTTTATCCGCGTGGCAAGAAGAGAGCACGTCCAAATAATCGATGACCTATCAACTTTCTCTCAGTTTAGTATATATATATATATATATATATATATATATATATATATATATATATATATATATATATATATATATATATATATATATATATATATGGGCAAAGTGAATCTGTGATAAATGTGGTGCATAGTAATATGACAAACATGCCCTGACTTTGTAAGGAGACATGGGTTAGAGAAAAGGGCAATTACGAAAATATAGTTCCTAACCTAAAATTGCACTTTCTTCCGGCCACACATCGTTTCAATGGTGGCATTTGCCTAAGCCCAAGCTTGAGATTTACCTGATTGCAACTACAGCCATGCACCCACACATACACAGTCATATTCTCTGTGATTTTTCTTTTCTTGTATTATTACTCCAAGGAGTGCGGTAACAATGGCAGGATTGAAGACTCTTTTGCACAGGTGGTGGCCCGATTAAAGACTCTTTACAGCGGCAGAGATGGTGGTCGGAGGAGGAGTTCCCGCGGCGGAAACTCTTCGACCGAATACCCACATTGGTGGCAGCAGTGGAAATGAAGAGCTACAGTGATCCTTTGATGACTATGGTGGTTGGACTAAGAACTTGGGACGGCCCTTTGGCAGCAGCGGTGGTCCAATTAGTGTCCAAGATGATCTTTCCTTGTTTGGCCAAATTCATGATCAACTCTTGAATGTGAAACATTTCTCAATTTTAGATTAGCAACTATATTTTCGTAATTGCCCTTTTCTCTAACCCATGTCACCTTACAAAGTAAGAGCATGTTTGTCATATTACTATGCACCACGAGAATTTATCTATGATGACACACAGATTCACTTTGCCCTTTATCTATTGATGATCGTTGATTCCGCAACATTCCTCATCCGTTTCAATTATCGGGTACCATGCTATACCACAGAGATTAAGCGGCCTCTAAGTTTATACTCATTCTATACTTTTTATCTTTTCTACAATTTTGTGCATAGGTAAATGCACTTTGATCTCTTGTACTATAGGTCGAAAGTAATTTATATATATATATATATATATATAGACACACGCACACTAAATTTAGTTGTTTAGAATGTGCACAATATAACAGTTTCCATCCAACTTAACACTCTTTATGTCCTGAAAATGTGTGGAGGCCAGAGCCATATTTTGAGGAGGAGAATCTTTTTGAACTACTAAAAAGCAAAATCAGCCTCATTTGCAAACCTTGGAGAACCTATATATTGGAACAGAACCTACACACACACACACATAATTTACTTGTACTTGTTTAGAATGTGCACAATATAACAGTTTCCATCCAACTTAACACTCTTTAATGTACTGAAAATGTGTGGAGGCCAGAGCCATATTTTGAGGAGGAGAATCTTTTTGAACTAATGAAAAGCAAAATTGGCCTTATTTGCAAACCCTAGAGAACCTATAAATTGGAATTCTAAAGAAAAGAAAAATGAAAGAAGCTGGTGTTCGCATGAATTTGATTGGTGCTAGAGTATGCTACTGTGATGTTTTGGCTCCTGTAAGGACATCATTTACAACTGCAACTTATGGAAGAAGGTTTTATGATTGTGCTTTATATGGGGCTTGTGTATATGTTTAATTCTATGTATTGTTATTTAAAAATTATTAGTAATGACTTCTTATTTAATATTTTGGTTCCTTGTGGATTTAAGTCAATTGTGAATATTTTTAGTAGGTTGACCTACCTATATGTCAAAGGGTAGAGAGATGGTCTGTAATTTGCTCAATCCCACTATTAAGGTTGAGTAGGAACTGGCCTCCACACGTGAGAAGGCAAGGCTCTACAAGAAATTGTTGCTAGCAAGTTGGGTGATGTTGATGCCTATGATGATGTCTAGGAGGATTTAGTTGATGTTGATAGTGTAGTATTTTGTAACCTGTTGTTATGGATTTGAATGTCAAGCATCTTGTAACCTAAAAATGTTCTTAATGATGTATTTGTAGCCTAAGCTTCCCGAAATGAATGAAATCAATATCTGTACAAGTGTTTAGTGTGTTTGTGCAGGCTGATGGAAGTGTGTTTGCAAAAGGGGTTTAGTGTGTTCGCGCCAAGCTATTGGAAGTGTATTTGTGCAAGATGCTTAGTGTGTTTGTGGAAACTGTTTGAAGTGTAAAAGTGAGTAATTGTCCTAAGAGTAAATCTTGTGTACAAGCACATGAAATGTCCAGAACTCAAGCTTCAAAGAAAGGTGTGACATTGTAAAGGACAAAAAATTTCATGATTGGTTCCACTAGTCAAAGATTAGAACCAAATAGTTCCTGACAAACACCGAAAAGTACTTATATCTGCCAAAAGAAGTGTGCTTTCACTTCACTACTTCACACAACCAAAATAAAGTACGTCCACCCACCAAGATAAATGCCTAAAAAGCAGCAAGACAAAAGGCTAAAAGTTAAGAAATCCAATGACGTTTACATATAATTAGAACTAGTTCTTTGTTTGCAGGTGAAGTCTTCCTCTTAGCAGCTTTAACATCTTCTTTTCTTTATAATGTTGCTTCAAACATGATCTTCCCTCTTCTTGTTCAACAGTAGCCAATCTTGTTGCTTCATGCACATCATCTCTATCTATGGCTCCAAAACAGGCTGCAACACCAGGCCTCTACACAGGTAACTTTTTGGCCATAAAAGTAGTAGCAACAAACCTTGCTCTACTGGCACTATCTTCACCTATAGGGGCAGCAACTTTTTTAGTAGAAGCAGGTGCAACAACATCAGCTTTTTACTGCCATCTTGGATTTCCATTCTTTATAGCAGAAAATCTCCCACGTAAGACTTCAATATGCTTCTTAGCGGCTAGTATGTTACTCATTAAGCTAAACATGGATATTTTGTGTACCTCCCACTAAGGTTGCAACACCTACTGTATCATTTTACCCCTCATCTACTCTACTAGCACTCATTCCTCCACCTCTAGCATTTACTCTTACAGTCTACACAATCGATGTTGTTAACAACAAGTACATTCAAAGAAAAGTACAATCAATACCAGCATTTACCCTATCTTTGTCAAGCCCCGTGCCTGTTGACTTGAGGTCCCATAAGTAGTAGCGTCTTCACTTGCCTGTCTTTGAGTTAAGGTGCACTGGACTTTTACAGCTCCTCAATATATGCCGAATTTGCAAGGATCTAGCATAAGTTATCACCCTATTGATTTCTCCTTCAACCTCATTAGCAGACTTTCTCCTCAATCTCTTTGGCGTACCAAGTGGTTTCTCTAAAATGTTGGTGCACTAATGGTTAGTTTTCTCCAAATCAGTCTCATCGGGATTGAATGCATCATGCTACTGTCTGCTATGTATGTCTTCTTATTTTAATATGGATGTATATAGCTCTTTGAATTCTCCCTATTGAAATGAATAGAGGCTATAGCATGGCAGCTAGGGATGAATGTCAATTACTACATCCTACAGTTGTAAGTCAATTGTCTAAGTCAACAACCCTTGACTTCCCATAGTATTCATCCTTAAACTCTAATTTTGCACACCAAGATGTAAAACATTCTTTTGAGGCTACTTTCATCTTTTCTAACTTCTCCAAAATAATTGGACATATGGTATCATCATGCTTCTCCATATTCATCTTCTTCACTTGTATTCTTGTCATGATATGTTTCCTTATATACTCTACCATGACCATAATTGGCACATATCTAGCTTCAAGAATGTAGCTATTAAAAAACTCTACTAAGTTATTGACAAGAATGTTAGACAATAAAGTTGTATCAAAGTGGGACCTAGTCCATGTGGCAAGATCCATGGCAACTAACCACTTAGGAGTTTCCCCATCTTCTTGAGCTCATTAGTGCACTCTTTAATGTCATTTTGGCTTCTAGCCCCAGCTGTACTAAGAAGAGAAACATTGAACTCATTCCCCTTAAACTTCTTTATGAAATTAGCATACAGATGCTTCATGAAATACCTATGCTAAGCTGTTGGGAATAGCTCCCTAAACGTTTATACCAAGTCCTTATGTCTAACAAAAAAAAAAGCAAACACCCCTTCTCCGTAACTTATACAAATTTTATCTAGTAATTATTATGGAAACCACGTCCAAAAAATTTTAGTTTATGCCTCTACTACAGGAATGGCAATAGGAACATGGTATCATTCTCATCTCGTCTAACTGCACTAAGTAATTGACCCCCATAAACAGTCTTTAATAAGCAGCCATCTAATCCAATTATTGGCCTACATCCTTTCACAAAACCAGTCTTCTAAGCTTCAAACCTAACAAACAGCCTAAAAAACAGGTGTGTTAGCCCTATGGTTGGATAACCTAAGCTTACATCTTATTTTGATGATAACTACACATTGATTATGTTCTAATGTGTGCTTTGAGTGTATTCTTAGTAGGTATATACATGCACACTCATGAAGACACATTTGAGAAGTTGGATACATGGATTAAAGCCAAAGAAGCTTAAAGCTATAGTGGACATGCTATGGAAGCTTCATCAAGTCCAATGTCAAAGAGCAAGAAAGAATGCATAGGCTAAGTTACTATCGATTATGATTGATCTTTACTATTATGTAACTAGTCTTGGTTTGATGCTTGAATTGATGACTATGACCAAAAGAGACCTTAGGACACCTTGTGCATTGCATGTGAGTTCATTACCATTCACACAAGTGTGGTTCTTAAAAATGAGTGAATTTGGAGCTTACTAAGATTTTCTAAAAATGTTTTGGTTCTAAACTTTTCATATTTTGATAAAAAATTTATTAGCTTTTAACACAAAAAACGGCACCTCAATCCAATTTTTTTAGAGAAAGTTATGTCTAAAATAGAAAAGAGGGTTCTGTGAGGCAGCCGATAGACAGTAGAGCAATACAATCGATTACATTGGTCAAAATTCTTTTAGGACAAGACTGCAATGGTTAGTTTAGAGGGACCCAGTTGACTGTATTTAGAGGGAACCAGTCGGTTGCATTGGAAATACAGTCGACTGTAATGATAGTTTTGCTCACTTTATGCCTATAACGGCTATATTTCATATCTTCTCTATATAAATAATTTGGGGCTTCATCATATACCATTAAAGCCACATTCTAAGCCTCCATTCATTAGAGCAATATTAAGGCTCATAGATTAAACTTTTCTCTCTTCATCTTCATGATTTTACATCATTAAATAGAGCATCTTTGTGAGCAATTCTTTGATTGAGAGTGAGCATTCTTCAAGTCATCAATTCTCTCATCTCTCTATTGTACTAGAGCTTCATTTATATTCATTTCCTTTCAAGAGGGTTTCTTTGTACACAATTGATCTTTGTAAAAGGATTGTGATCAAGGCTTGGGTTTGTTAAGTCTTGGGTGAGCTTTGTGGATTCAAGGCTTGTGTTTGGTGTGGGATATCACCAAGTGTTGTAATGGTTTTGATTTTGACCTGGAAGAAGATTGTTGCTAGTAGATTCTAGTACTCTTGTAAAGGGCTTCCTTGAAGAGGTGGATGTAGGCTCGAGACTAGTTTAAGCCGAACCATTTAAATCTTCTTGTCAAGTATCTCTAACTCAATCTCTTTACTTATTGCTCTTTAATTGTTTGAGATTGTTTAGTTAGCATCTTCATTGAAGTATTACTTGGTTTGATTGAGTTTCATGATTGTGCTTAGTTTAAATTTTCCATTAATTTTTAAAAATTCTATTCGCCCCCCTCTAGGGTGTTTTATTGGTTTCAAGGTGCTATTTTAGTGGAAGTTCTTCCTATTGCAACAAAAAAAGATGTATATATAGTCCCAAATCTTAGCATATTGCACCCTCGCATCTCTTTTGATCAACTCATTCACTTTTCTCTTACCTCTGTACACTTGAAACCTACTCATATTTCCTTTTTTTTTACATTTTTATTGATGTTAAGTTCCATGTAGGATATGATCATCCCTAAGTTTATCTGAGTTGTGTTATAATGTATAGCTAGAGTTCACCAAATGATTATCAAAGTCTCCCCACATGTGTGTATTTGGTGGAAAGTCTTAACCTAAAAAGTTTTCTCACTTCCAATTGGAGAAGCATGGATTTTTCAATGACATTCTCCATGTTCTTCATGCCAATACTTTCACACAACAGTAATCCTTCCATTTTCATTCTTCTTAAACACAAAATTATATCTTTTCTTCGCACAATGTAGCTTCAAAGGCTGCCTAAACACCTTTGTGTAAGAAAAAATCATCCAAAAAAAAAAGATCAGGACCTTTTACCTTACTTCAACATGTTCTCTCATTGTATTCTGGGTATCCAGGTGTATGTTATTTACCATCATCAAACCCTACCAGACTTCTTAACTCATCAAAGTCCTCTCTACCAGAATACCATTTCTCACTCCTCTCATCCATATTAACCTTCCTATTATCCCTACTTTCTAGCCCCTTGTACATAATATCATCTTTCGGCCCCTTTTCTAATCCTTTATGAAGCTCAGGCGGATCAAGCCCTTAATCTTCAAAAGCACAAGTGTTCCCACAAGTATCTATTCTCAATTCTTCAACACCCACATCCTCATCACCTTGAAGGTTTTGATTTACACCCTCATTTTCATCAACCTCTATTTATGTCCTCATCAAAAGTACGTATTTAAAACCTCATTTACACTATCATGTACTATTTACCCCTTCATTATCTTCATATCATCATTTACAAAGCCTTAGCTTAGGTAACATCCCCAGCCCCAAAAGTGACATCATCATACACATGACTTTAATCATGTTCAATCTTAATATGTCTCCAACTAAAATCGGACCATTCTTTGCAATAACATGCAGATGATTCACCCTTTCAACTTAAATAGGTAAATAATAGTGTGACTGTAATATCTAATCAAGTTCACGTACATGTATGTCGTCTATAATAGACTTTAACTCATGGTCAAAGCAAACCCCAGTTATGACATAATATAGAAGACTAGAACTAGGTAGCTCTAGATCCCCTAAGATACTATTAGCTTCCAATAAGATACCATGTCTAAGTCACACTTTCAACGTATTCTAGTGTACCGCTTTGGCATGATCTATTTTGTTTACTAGCACAAAGTCCTCCATAATGGACTTCAAGGGCTATACTGTCAAAACCAACAATTTTCTGCAATAACATAATAAAAAAATTATTACTAACCACTTATAAATTCCCTAATGCAAAATACAGTACCTACATACATTTAATTACTAATATGACAGGCTTGCTTAATAATTCACCCAAGTTAAACAAACATTTTGATTTAGTGGTATGAAAAATAGTCTGAAGGTAAGCTGAGCTTCAGCAATTGTGGTCCAACAAATAGGTTGAGCACCCAAAGTTGTCCCCTACCATAGACAGTCTATTACTAAAAAAAAGTCCTGAATTTCGAAAGGGTTTAATTTTGATGTTAACCTATATATGCAAAGTTGCATAAAACGTAAACCCTACATTAACAGATTTGTACATGGTAAAGCCATTATACATTTACAAACCCTAATACCCTATACTGATAAAATTAAAACCAAAAAAGCATTCAAAAACCCTAAATTCAAAACAAAGTTCTAAACCCTAAACTAAAACATAGCATTTAGAAACCCACATGTGTGAAAAAAGATATTTGCTATTTGTATTGGTAAACCGGAAAAAAAAAACCTACCTCTTACTGTGAGAATCCAAGACACCTCGTCATTTTCTTTCAAGAAATCTGCGATCTTTCTTCTTTGATCCACGTTGATTTTTGGTCTTCAATCTCTTATCAGCAGGGAGATAAATGGAATGGGCGACAAAGAGTTTGAAAGCTTGGGAAATATAATGTTGTGTTTAAAGAATGGATAGTTATGATATTTCAACAAGCCTAGTTATGGCTGTTCAAATGCGCACACTTTTAATGAGTATAGGTAGGTTTGATACAACTTTTTAAAGAAGAGGAGGCCAAATCGCTCCCTAGCCCATAGTATAGGGGGCCAAAGTGCATTTACTGCTTTTTAGTCTATCCTTTGGTGCTCCATGAAAGCTTCATTTCGCAATCGGTCGGTCATGGACTTTCCTTCTCAAATGCGGCCTTACGCTAGGCCCCAACTTGTGGTATGGTGGTCAAGCGGCCTCCATGCTACATATCATAAAGGGGTTTCAACTAAAGTTAGTTTTAATACTTGTAACAATTTCTACTTATTCCATAAAATTCTTAGATTTTTCTTCAAATACAAACAAAGATCTTTTTGTTGAATTACAAGTTACTTTGATGCCGAGTAATACCTATATTTCACGTTCAGGAGACACTACAAGAAAAATGCTCTGTAGCAGCCCTCTACAGCAGCGGTTGCAAAAACTGGTTGTATATACCCTTTACAGCAGCGGCCACTATTGTACCGCCTTAATAACAGCCATTTTAGCCAACCTATGACAGCGGCTACAATCTCCCGCTGCTATAGCTTATAAACTTTTGCTTTAATAAGAACCGCGGCTGACAATTTTACGCCAAATAAAGTCCCGCCAAAGCTCAGCGCCATTTTTTCTTTCAGTTTCTTTTGGTAATCCCACGACCAATTTGTCTCTCTTTCTCCCACTATCTAAAAACACACACCAGAAGTACACACAATTTTATCTGGTTCTCTCTCTCCCTCTTCCAATCTTCCGAAAAACAACCTTCTCTACTTTATTTTTCACTTTTGTCCCTCACGCATAGGCGCACAAATAGAACAGATTCTCTATTTTCCCTGGCCTTCATCAATTGATCTACCAATTAAGCACTAGTAGTTGCTTTCATTGTTTCTGCTGCTTCGTGCTTCTGAGGTAACTTCTCTGTTATTTCATCTCGATCTATTTGGTCTTTCCCCAGTTAACATTAGAAATTAGCTTTAATTTAGATCTACTTCAGAATTAGGGCATTTTCTTTGGACTATAAATTTTAGCCAAATCTGGTTTGAAATTGTTTGATTTCTTCTTGTTGGGAGTGGTTAAGCCGAGTTGCCTGAGTTCGTCGCTAACAACGACCGTCCACCCCATCATCTCAGTCACCGACCGGTAAGCTCTCTCCCTCCAAATCTCTTTCTCTTTCTCATTCCTTCTCTCTCCAAAATCTTTACCTTTTTTGTTCATTGCCCATTTATCTATTCTAGTTGTAAATCATTATATATTACAGTATTTGCTATGAGTCCTTTAATGATCCCAGTGTAGGATGTGCAAAATAGATAGTTATTTGTTTCTAGACCTGCTAATGTTCATTCTAGTAAGACTATCTATATCCCCAGTTGTTTTATTTGACCTTAATTTTCTTTTAATTATCATAGCAATTGCTGGGTATGTAGCTTCCTGTGTTGCTCAATAACAGTAGTACTGTCTTGAGTTCGGAACGTGATTCTGATAGATAGAGAAGTTCAATTGAGATGTTAATTTGAACATATAATTACTCATAGAATAAACCGGAAGACTTTTACTTGAGTCAGTTGTGCAAGTTGGTTTGTGCATAACATTGTGGTTTGGGTAAGAGAAGAACAAAAGTGAGTTCATTATAGTGATGTGGCATTTCTAAGGAAAAACTTCATGCCAAGCACCCTATCGTGCCACTGCCAGCTTATGTCTCTTTGCATCATATTCCTACTCAGTTCCTACATGCGTTATCATCACTTGTAAGCATTGCTTTATTCTTGTTTGTATGTGCTTGTGTGTTAGACACGAGATTGTTTTTTGCTGTGAAAGAGGTTGTTTCAAATGGTCATGCGTCAAAGTTGTGGATCATGTTGGTATTCGAACAATGGCAAACTCGTGCCAAGAAGGCCTGTGGCATAACACTTCACAAGAAGTTCATTGCACCAAGAGAGTCTGGACTTTCAATTTAGTTAACGTGGACGGTACCGTCATACAAGGTGGATATTCCAGTCACTATGTTGTTCATCAAAGGTAACTCACATTTATTATCACCAGCTAGTGATGCTTGTAACCCTCTATCCATTTCTTCAGTTACAATCTTTGCATCTCGCTCTGGTGTGCAGTGATAAAGATACAGGATTGTGATTAGAGAATTGTATAAGATCTTAATTGATTATTTCTTCATCAGTGGAAAAGAGATTCCAAACCTCTATTACAACCAAATAAAAAGGTTATGCTTTTGAACTCATGGAATTGAGTTTCTTGTGGTTACAGAAGATGAAAAGAATTCAGCTCACCTGGACAGACGGTCGGAGACAGTCTACCTACAATATATGATTCAGGTTCAGTTCCAAACTTCTTGAGATTAGCAGTATACACTTTAGCTACTATATATTTGGGACATTCCTTGACCTTTTTTGTTTTGTGATGCACTTCAGCAACTAATTGTGAGGTAAACGTTGCAGGCATGGCTTAGGTCTATGGCGTAGACCTAAGTAGACCTACTTAGGTCTGTGGCGTTAGAGACGCATAAACGTTGCAGGCATGGCTTACAATAGCACCAAGGAGCATAGTATAATGCCAAATCCATGTAGATGAGGAAAAATGAACTAATACTTGCTTCTGATTTTGTTCCCATGTGTCGCTAATTGCATCATCGCTTGCTTGTGATTTTGTTTACATCAGTTAGAATTTTTCATCGGAATTATAATTGGAATGGATAAGTTGCTTCTAAGTGTTTAAATAAGAAGGATAACACCCCTGCTTTTTTACTTTATGTAGTGTTACTGATACTTACACGTTTCTGGATGGCGCTTGCACATGATGCTTCAGGGTATGTTCATTATTTAATATACCTCCTTATTTACATTTTCTTCCCATCTTCTTAAAGCTATTCATAATACATGTGCATGTTCCTTTCCAATTTTCAAGCTCAAGTCAGTCAGTACGCAATTGGATTTGGAAGCCTGAACTTGGAAGCTCTGATCTGCATTCGATCTCTTGAGAGTCTCTGAGCAAGGTTCATGGGTTGTTTTGATTGAGAGACTTGTAATTTAGTTCAGGGATTTGTACGATGTAAAATATTACTTTACTAACAATTTTGATATGTTGAATATCAAGTTGCTGTTGTACATGACTCGGATCTTGTTTTTACTGCTTTACATGTATCTTTTTCACATGTGATAAGAAACATATCTAGGGATGAAAATCTTTTTTTTCCTAAAAAATAAAACCTACAGCAGCGGTCAGCCTAATTCTGTCATAGGCCTACAGAGGCGATCATTAGCCGCTGCCATATGGGGCATAATTAATGGATGGAGGAGAAAATATACAAGCGGGTGTACCGCTGCTAAAACTGCATTGACCGCTGCTATATGTCTATCGCAGCGCGACCTGCAGTAGCGGTGTATGACCGCTGCTATAGGCTATGGCAGCGGTCATTTGGGCTATAGCAGCGTTTTTCGACCGCTGGCACAACTATGGAAACGTGTAGCCACACAGCTGTAAAATCACAAAAGAAAACTTCTTCCTCCGAACTCTGGACACGTGTTCTGCTAAAGATGTGTATGTGCCCGCGTTGGAAGGGGGAAAAGGAATAGAAAATACTCGGGGCATAATTGGTTGCACATCATTGCTGAAATCATTCTAGCTTGTGTTGTATACTGGTGCCAAGCTCCCAAGGAAAACGAGAGTACAAGATAAACTAAGACAGGTCAAATAACAAGTGTAAACATTAGTTGAATTACCAGGAAAAGGGATGGAAATTAGAAGTTAAAGTTATACGGTCTTTACCTGAGAATTCCAATTAGAATTTAACTCTTGGCCAGTGTTCACTCCTTCTTGCCATCACCATCAGCATCATCATCAGTTAGATCAAGATCGACAAGTAACTTATTTAAAGGCACATTGGGAGCATCCTCCCCATCGATCACAGACGTCAATTATGACGGCTAATATTCCTTATTATGGTATACTGAAATGTTGAACCTCATATCAAGGTTCTCCTTCAACCCCTCAAGAACTATTCATACTCTGAGTTCTTCTTTTCTTCTTCAACTCGACCTTTAACAATGTCATATGCTTCCATGTCTACACTTCATTTCTAATTTGTGGTTTTATTCACCCAAATCTATGCATGATTCTTCACTAAACCTCATCTAAGTCGAAGCCCTTATTTGAATATCACACGAATTAAAAAGATCTGCATTTTAAAAATTTGGCCTTTCTGAATTTCCAAAATTTGTGGATGTTCAAAATTGAAGCCATAATTCAAAGCTAATTTTAGGACCCCAAAAACCTGAACTTCAAATAATATGTACCAACTCTAACATTGAGCAAAATCCTCTTTCTAACTACATTATGCAATTGCATCCTAAAAGGACACATGACCTGCTCATCCACTTCTCTAACATAATTAGCAGCATTTTTTATGTAAATCTTGACAAATACAACCATATGGAGCTGCTAATGATGCAAATGAGCTAAGTTTGAAAAACCTTTCCCCAAAGTGTAGTAGCTATTGAAATGTATTTTGTTTCCCTGGAACTAGGGATGGCAAAAAAATCCATACCCGCGGATCTCCGCCCCGCCCGGCCCCGATAGGAGCGGGTTATTTTGACTTTGACCGGGGCGTGGGGCGGGTATGGTATTTTTTTTAAAAACCCGTAGCGGGTTAGGATCGGGTATGGTATACCCTTAAATCCGCCCCGTGATCCGACCCGCCCCGCCCCGTGTACCTTACTTCTTTAGTTAATCTTAGCCATACCCTTATTTTTTAGTTGATCTTAGCCGTCCATAGGATACCATATATATATGTTCCTCTTTTTTTCTTGCAAATTGGAAACCCTAAAATCCCAATCTGTATCTGTGCGGCACTGCGGCTGTGCCTTCTCACTCTCACGGCTTTCCACTCTCGGCTGGCTCTCGCCTCTCTGCGTCTCCTGTCTCCACGGACCACCACAGTACCGCACGGCTGTCGGCGCACGGCGGTCGGTGCACGGCGTTCGGCGCAAGGCCACTCTCCACCGGACAGCCACGAATTGAAGACGACCGTTGAGGAAATCTGCATTCAGGTAATCAATCTCTCTCTTCCATGTTTTGTTCATCTTCGTTGTCGTTGATCTTCTTCTTGAAAGAGAAATTTTTTTTTGCTGATTCACAAGTTAAAACTTAGTTAACAAAATCATCACATACTAGTGTCGCCGTTTTGTTGGGGTGATGGCTGTTGGGAGTCCCTTCTTGAACAACAGGGTCGCCGTTTTGTTGGGGTTATGGCTGTTGGGAGGTCGCCGTTTTGTTGGGGTGATGGCTGTTGGGAGTCCCTTCTTGAACAACAGGGTTGGTTACGGGTTTTTTTGCGTGCTACAGCGGGGGCGGGGAGGAACGGGGCGGGTTCGGGGTTCCTAAATCTGCGTAGGATCGGTTATGGTATTTAACATACATAACCCGATCCGGGGCGGGGCAAAGTTCACGGAGTAGCGGGGCGGGTTCGGATTTGGCAAAATCCGCATCCGACCCGCCCCATTGCCATCCCTACCTGGAACCAATGTTGGGGCTGAAATTACCTGTTGTAGACGTTTTATTGAAATGTTTGTACTCTACGAGAATTCTAGGGAGATACTTGTTTTTTAAAAATTGTTGGGGCTAAACCTAGTGCAATAGTTCCAAAATTAAGTAGAGCTGCAAAATACAAATGCAGGTAAAGTTGCAACTAGAAATGATAGTAGAGCTAGGGGCGATAGTGTAGCAAGGAGTATATCTAGTGGATCTAGTGATGTTGCAACATGTAGGGCTGGTAATGCAACAAAAGATAGAGGATTTCGTAGCCCAGCTGATATCTTTGGCATGTATGATGAGGTCGAAAATGAGATGGATATTTCTGATGTTGATGAGGAAGAGATGCATTGTTCTAGTGATGATACTCAAGACTCTCATTGGGAAGAAGGGGGAGAATTATTTTTACTCTATTGAGAATGGGTTTAAGCTAGTAAGTGAAAGGAATGAAAGGCAAGGGTTTTTGCCTATTGTGGTAAACATAGATGTCCTTGGAGAATATATGCATATCATTTCCTTGACAGTAGAACTAATAAAATCAAAAAGTATGGCCTTGTACTTGGATTTCAAATAAGCTGATTAAGTATAGTTAGGGAGAATTCTAAAATTACTTTGGAAAGCATGCAAGAATTTTCTAAAGAAGTATGGTGCAGAGACTCACATAATGCAGTTATATGGAGCACAAAAAAGGCAATGGAGTACATATAAAGGTCTCATGTCGAGTAGTATCATTATGGATTTATGGGCAGGAGGTGATGAAGACTAATTATGGTAGCTTGTTCAAGCTTAAAACTCACAGAGTTCTCCTGACTTGGATGTGCCTTACTTCCATATGCTATTCCTTTCATTTGCAGCTGTTCAAAATGGATTTATGAATAATTGTTGCCCATTTCTTACAATAGATAGATGTTATCTCAAAGGACTTTATGGAGGTGCATATTACTGTCTACAATGTATTACTATCTATAGTGGGTATACATGGGAATAATGGTTTGTAAACTGTGGCATTTGGTGTTCTTGAGAGTGAGAACACTCAGAGTTAGAAGTTTTTTCTTTATCACCTTTATAGCATCTTTGGTGATGGTCCTAAGCCAAAGCCATGGATATTCATGTTTGATGTCCAAAGTTTTATCCTTTACTTTTTCTTCATGATTAAATCTTGTTTTCACAGCTGATGAGATTTTTGCTTCATTGATAAGGTATTGAGATGTACTTGGCTGAAATCATACCACAAGAAACTCACAGAAGGTCTTGCAGACATCTTTATTGCAACTGTAAATCTAAATACCCTACCAACAAGCTTAAGAGCTACTTTTGGTCTGCTTTTAAGGCATACAATATGGATGAGTTCAACCTTGTTATGAAACAAATAGAGGACTTGTCAAAAGAAACTGCTCTGTAGTTGAAAAGGCATAAGGGAGAAAGTTGGGCTAGGTTATACATTCGACCATAGTATAAAAAATGAGCATGTAACTAGTGATGTTAATGAGTCCTTCAACAATTGGCTAGGAACTTGAGAGGAAAACATGTGCTTTTTTTGGTTGATACAATTAAAACTAGACCGATGTGTAAGGTACATCAGAGATATGAAAAGGCTGCATGATGAGGGTAGGGTGGTTTTAAGGACAGTGAAAAAATGCAATGAAGCAACTACTTAGTCTAAGTTGTTTAAAATACTAGTGGGTGCTGGACATACAGAGTTTGAGGTGGTTAATCTTGGAAAGGTGCATATAGTGAACCTCCAAAGAAGAACTTGTTGTTATAGAGTTTAGGATATTACTGGCATACCTAGCAAGCATGCAGCAACATGCTTCATAACTAAAAGAATGAGTGTGACAGATTTTGTTAATCAATGCTATAGTAGTGACTGTAGGTCCCTAAGCACACCTAGAGCGGGGTGAATAGGTGTTTTACAACTTTGAGTATAAATTAATAACGAGATTACAGAGTAATTACAGATGTAACACCAATAAATTCAACACAAAAATTTATACTGGTTCGGCCCCACCAGCCTACGTCCAGTCCCTGAGCACTCCACATAAGGGAGACCTACTCGAGCCTTTCACTAACCAGCTAGTTTCGGGTGCTAGCTTAAACCGCAATACAATTTCTGAAACTCTTTCAAGATTTCCAACAATTTACAAATGAAAAGAAATTTACAATTTGAATATATCAAACAAGCTCCTTCTTGAGCAGATGTTACAATGAATAAACTAAGACTAAGCCTTCTTAGGTGGAAAGATCTATATTCTTTCAAGAACCAAACCAATAAGGTTACAATAAACTATCTCAAAGATGAACTCACTTAACAGAGAATAAATGAGAATAAGAGAACAAGATGAGAGAGTGTTTTGAGATGAGTTAGAGAGAGTATTCAAAAAGATTCGCGAGAGGTATCTTAAGTGCTCTCAAGCATCCCTTTTTATACTGGAGAAGAAAATGAACCGTTTTGAAGGGAAAGCCTGAAAATTGATTCGACTAAAACATAAGATTGAGTCGACCAAAAACTTAGTGAGAACAAACACTGAAGTTTAGTAAGATTGAGTCGACTGAAAACTCCATTTCATTCGACTGAAAAACTTTTGCTTCGACTAAAAACTTTTGGCTTCGACTAAAAAGTTTAGCTTCGACTAAAATTTTTTGGCTTTGACTAAAAAGTTTGTCTTCAACTGAAAAGTTTTGGCTTCGACTGAAAATTTTTTGGCTTCGACTAAAAAGTCTGGCTTCGACTGAAAAGTCTTGCTTCGACTAAAATTTTGGCTTCAACTAAAAAGTCCAGTTTTGGTTCTTTACTTGAATTTCTGTGAGATCTTTTAAGAAGGACTTAGAAATGCTAACATAGATAGAATAGACTTCATGTTCTTGCATCTTCAATGTAGTTCGAGTCTTTGAATCCCAAGTCCAAGTCCGAGTTCAAGCTTTGTCCAAGACATCATCTTGACTTTGTTTGATTAAGATAAATCCTGAAAGGATTATCTTAATAATGTTGTCAGATTAATGTTAGAGATAATAAATTTTGAATCATCAAAATCAATAAGTTAACAATCTCCCCCTTTTTTTATGATGACAACGTTAGTTCTAGCATTATATAAACATACTCCCCCTTGATCAGTTAATATTCAAACAAAGTAATAACTAAAAGAACATCTTTTAATATTCAGCTATAAATTGTTAAAGATGCGTACAAAGAATGATCAATAATTAATCGTTCTCCCCCCTTTGTCAAATCAAAAAGAGGAGCAGCCAATGCATCAATCAAAGGCGTAAAAAATAAAAATAAAAAATCTAGGGCCGACGGCGGCGAGCACCCTTTGCAGAGGAGGATGGATCAGTAGGCGGCGGAGCAGATCGACCAGCACCTTGTGTTGAAGAGGATGGATCAGCAGGTGGCGCAGTGGTTGTGGGTACTTCAATGACTTCTACGACACAAGAAGAGCGCGGCATTGGAGGGTTGTACGCGAGATGCGGGTTGAAGAACTATTCTTCCCCTTCGGTGGTGGTGTATCGAGAGGGAAAGATATCTGGATGAGTCATCCTAAATCCATGAGCCTGATCTAAGATCTGATGTGCCAGGTAGTGATTCTGTTCAGTCAGAATGCTGGCATTGAGATAGGCCTGGCGACGATGAGCCTAAAGAGCAACTTCTTGCTATCGGTGAAGATCATGTTGCATCCGAGTCAAACTCTCCAAGATTGGAGTATGCTGAGGGGAAGAGCGGAAAGGTTATAAGTGAGTTCGTTAAGAAGGGTGTGAAAGTCTATTTGGTTTGAGAGAAGCTGGGCTGAGGAGTGTGGAACCGACTGCTGAAGGGCGACAAGCTCATGAAAAAGGGCGGTGTGGTTGGCTGCAACAGAGGCAGCTAGGGTGGTTTATGATTCAAGTATTAACTAAATCGAAGTGGAGAGACGAGAAAGGTGCACAGAGAGTTCGGAGTTGTTAGTGGAGAGGAACTCATCAAAATTAAGATTTGAGAAATTGTTAAGCTGGATGAAGAAGGGAGCAGAGGGGTGAGGAGGGGTGGGCAGAGGTGGTACCGAGGAGGAAAGGTCAGAGGGAAGGAATGGTATCAAGGGAGATGGGTCAGTAGGCACATGAGGTATGAACTGAGAGGGAGGAGGTGGTGGGGGGTAGAACGAACGGGAAAGGATCAGAGGATTCGGGTGGGGGAACCATAAGAGCAAGGGAGGGCACGGGTGCAGGAGCGGTAACCTAAACTGACCGAGTATGGGAGGGGTCGATAACAGTGATGCGCTCAAAAGTTACAGTGTCGGTGGTGAGGTCAGTGCGAATGGTGAATCCCGCATGACGAAGAGAAGTTTCGTCAAGAATATGGTGACTCAGAAGAAATATACATTTCGAGATAGATGTAGGAAGAGGGATATGAAAATGTTAAAGACGCGGGTTAAGATTAGACCGAAAGGAAGATTTGTGGAGGATTTGTTCTTTTGGGCATCCATTGCGAGCATGATAATTCCCTCAATGTTTAAAGGAGAGCCCCGAATGAAGTGGCCGAGAAGAATGCTGTCGAGATATGAAAAAGTAGCAAAAGAGTCGGCACTGCCCGAGAGGTTATAACTGAGAATAAAATGGAGGACACAATGGAAAGGAGAGAGATCGCCTAAACTAGGTTTGCGGGGTCGAGAAATGGACGGGTCTCCTAGAAGGGTTTATGTTTGTTGGAGTGGGGTAAAGGAGCTAGTGGTGCACCACGTGCTTTCGGGGAAAACAATGGTGGAAGATTGGTTTGTAAAATCGAGAATTCGGGCTAAGGTGGTGGCATCGAGGCATTAACATATGTGGCCAAAAAGGCTGAGGACAAGGCATTAAATGTCATATTCGAATAGAACATTCGAACAAGACAAGGGTAGTAAGTGGAGGGAGGAGAGATAATGAAGGGACAACCCATTCGGTCAAAAAGATTGGTAAGACCAAGTTGATTCATCAGGTTGACATCACTTGAGCGACCCGGTACGACCTCCCGATTGACAAAATTTGAATAATAATTAATTTGGTCGTCGGCTAACTCAAAAAAATTGGGGAATGTGAAGGATTTTGGTAGAAGAAGTATAAGGGCAGGTAAGTGGCGGGCAGGTTGGAGGAGAAGCAGAGGAAGAAGAGGCAGCAGGAGGAGGAGCAACATTACCTGAAGAGGACGGAGCAGCAGACGTTCATTGAGCAGGTACATAGGACGATGATCTTACAGCAGTAGTCGGTGTCTGACGAGTGCGGCGACGTGAGGAAGGTGGTGGTGGAGCAGTAGCAGCAGATGGAGGAGCCATGTCGGATTCATTGTCGGTGTCAATAACCAGACGTCGGCGACTATGAGGGCGTGGGTTTAAGTCCATGTGGGCCCTGAGTGACAGGTGGGCAAGAGAGAGAAGAAAAGCAAAGGTCTGTAAAAACTGGACGAGGAACATTGAAAAAAAGTAGCAGTAAAAAGTGAAAGGGAAAAAAGGAGGGGTATATATAGACGACGGGATTTTAGTCGACTGAAATATCATTTTCAGTCGATTGAAAAGATTTTAGTCGAATGAAAATTGACTGAAAAGTCGACTAAATCCAACAGATTGTTAAAGGTGAAGGAGGTGTTTAGTCGATTGAAAAGATTTTAGTCGAATGAAAATTGACTTTTCAGTCGACTAAATCAAACAGATTGCCAAAGGTGAAAGATGTTTTCAGTCGACTGAAAGGATTTTTAGTCAAATGAAAATTAACTTTTTAGTCGACTAAATCCATCAGATGCAAAGATTGAAGACGAAGAGAGAGATTTAGCTAAGATCACACATTCCTAAGCGACAACGAAGAGAACAAAAAGAGGATTCTGCTAAAGGTTTGGTAAAGATATCTGCAAGATGATCTTCAGAACCAACTTTCTTGAGTTTTGAACATTGTCTCGAAGAAAGTGGTGACAAATATCGATGTGCTTAGTGTGCGAGTGTTGAACAAGATTTTTACTAATATCAATAGCACTGCTATTATCACACATAATAGGAATATGGTCTATTGATATTTGAGACACCAAGATCTTGTAAAGTTAGACGCATCGGCACAACAGCTTCCAGCCGCAACATATTCTGCCTCAGCTGTGGAGAGAGCCACATATGTTTGTTTCTTACTGTGCCAGGACGCTAAAGCATCTCCAAGGATTGACAAGTGCCACTAGTACTCTTGCGATCGACAAGACATCCCGCATAATCAGAATCCAAAAAACCTACTAGATCTAGCGAGGAGTTACGCGGATACCAAAGTCCTAAATTTAAAGTCCCAGAGAGATATTTAAAAATACGTTTAACTGCAGTAAAATGAGATTCTTTGGGACAAGCTTGAAAACGGGCACAAATATATACACTAAACATTATGTCAGGTCTAGAAGCAGTAAGATAAAGCAAACTACCAATCATGCCACAATAAAGTTTGTTATCTACATCTTTACCATTTCCATCTTTGACAAGATTAACGCTAGGAGAAATAGGGGTCCCCTAGGTTTAGCGTTATCCAAGCCAAACCTTTTCAAAAGCTCTCGTGTGTACTTGGATTGACTTATAAAAATTCCTTCTTTTGACTGCTTGATTTGAAGTCTAAGGAAAAAGGTAAGTTCTCCCATCATGCTCATCTCAAATTCCCTGCGCATACTCTCAGCAAACTTATGGCATAGATCATTGTTAGTGGCACCAAAAATAATGTCATCAGCATAAATTTGAACTATTAAAATGTGCGAATTACAAATTTTTGTAAAAAGAGTAGTATCGACTTTGCCACGAGAAAATCCATGATCAGTGAGGAAGCTGTTAAGACGATCGTACCAAGCTTGAGGAGCTTGTTTAAGACCGTACAAAGCCTTTTTCAGCTTAAAAACATGATTGTGGTATATTTCATTTTCAAAACCAGGAGGTTGTTTAACAAACATCTCCTCCTGTATTACCCCATTCAAGAAGGCACTTTTCACGTCCATTTGAAAAAGTTTAAAGTTCATATGACATGAAAATGCCAAAAGCATTTGGATAGCTTCAAGTTGAGCGACTGGGGCAAATGTTTCATCAAAATCTATTCCTTCGACTTGATTGTATCCTTGAGCAACTAGTTTAGCCTTGGTACGAACAATATGACCATCCTCATCAAGTTTGTTCCGAAAAACCCACTTGGTGCCAATGACCTTTTGTTGCACAGGAGCTGGAACTAGTGACCAAACATTGCTTCTCTCAAATTGATTCAATTCATCTTGCATGGCAAGAATCTACTCAGGATCTCTTAGAGCTTCTAAAAAAATTTTAGGCTCTATTTGAGAAAGAAAAGCAAAATCTGCACAGAAAAGATTTACCGTAGATCATGTTGTAACTCCGTGTTCCACATTACCTATGACTTATTCTAATGGATGACTGAAGGAATATCTCTAGCTTTTTGGGAGTGGCTGAGTCTCATCACTGTTGTTGTGAGAGGATGTTGAACACTCCCCCTCAATTGAGGAGACATTAAGTTTGTTGTTCAAGTCCAGGGAGAGTTCTTCACTGTCATCATATGCATTCTTCCTTGGTTTTTCAACGTTAGATTCTTCAAATACTACATGCATAGATTCTTCAACAGCTAGAGTTCTACGGTTATAGATTCTATATGCTCTGCTTTTTAATGAATAACCAAGAAATATTCCCTCGTCAAACTTCGCATCAAACTTACCTAAGTTCTCACGATTATTCAAAATAAACATTTGCAACCGAGAACCTTGAAGTAATCGATTTTTGGTTTTCGATTTGAGAATAGCTCGTACGAAGTTTTGTCAAGAATCGGTCTGATGAGTACTCTATTCAACACGTAACAGGAAGTGCGGACGGCTTCGGCCTAGAAATATTTTGGCAGAGAGTTTTCATGAAGCATGGTTCTGGCTATTTCATGCAGAGTACGATTCTTTCTATCTACAACCCCATTTTGTTGGGGAGTCTGAGGAGCAAAAAACTCATGTGAAATACCATTTTGAATACAAAAAGGAATAAAATCTTTTTCAAATTCACCGCCATGATCACTTCGAATTTTTACAAGCTTCAACTCCTTCTCATTTTGAAACTGCTTAACAAGACTGTAATTTTTTTCAAAAGCTTCATCCTTATGAGTTAGAAAAGAACCCAGTTGCATCTTGAAAAATCATCAACAATGACGAAAGCATAAAATTTTCCACCTAGGCTGGCATTTCTTGAGGGGCCAAAAAGATCTAAATGAAGGAGTTAAAGAGGGCGAGAGGTGGAAACGACATTTTTTACTTCAAAAAATGTTTTTGACTGTTTACCATATTAACAGGCATCACAAACCTTATCATTGACAAACCTTAACTTTGGTAAGCCTCTAACAAGCTCTTTTGAGAGAAGTTTCTTGATTAGATCCATGTGAACATCACCTAATCTACGATGTCGCAACCAAATATCATTATGTTGATCAGAAAGACAAACTTCACGAGAAGAGCCAGATGCATCAAAAGATAGAGTATAGATATTACAATCTCTCTTACAAACCAAGGTACCTTCATCTAATGTATGATTGATTAGGCATTGATCGCCTTCGAATTGAACTTTGTGTCCACTATCGATGAGTTGATTGATACTTATCAAATTGAACTTCAAATCGCCAACCAAAGATACATTATCTATAGATATGGAACCGGTGTCAATTTTACCTTTACCGATGATCTTCACATTCGAGTTGTCTCCGAAGATAACAAGTTTTTCCCAATCTATTCTGGACGCACTCAAAGGTCCATTTGGAGTCCCATTATGCATGACACGTCTGCACAAGCACAGTATTCAATGCTTTGAACTGGACAAAGTGCGCGCACCCAAGTCACTTACATTCTTTGCTTCACACGCCTCACGCGCGACTTATTCACCAATTATTTCACACTACCGTAACTCACAGTACCACGTTCATCGCGCCGCGACCACTTGAGCACCTTTTTACCAAAAACATCGATCGTTGGCGCAACCGGAGCGACGGGGTCAAGGGCATAGGCCTTGGTCAACCCCATGGGGTCGGCCTCGGCCTCCCCCAAGGCCATGGGGTCGGCCTCGGCCTCAATGGGGTGTTGGCCTCGGCCTCCATAGGGTGTTGGCCTTGGCCTTTCCCCCCCGGTTGTTCACTCTTCATGCAAAGTCCCTTTTGTGCTTTGATCGCTTCATACACTTTCACATGGCTTTGGTCCCTTGTTCGTCATGTGTGTATGTTTCACGTCGACACTCTCGTCGCAACGCAACTTTCCGATTTGTCTTTGCCCATCAAAACACCTTCCGTCGACACGCCCGAATTTCAACGAAAGGGGGAGTGGCCTTGGCCTCTCTTCATGGGAGTTGGCCATTGGCCTTGGCCAACCATTAGGGTCGGCCTCGGCCTCACCAAGGGGTCAGCCTCGGCCTCCCCAGGGGTGGTGGCCTTGGCCTTCCCCCAATCTTTGGCCTATGGCCTCCCCTCCCGCGCGCACTTGTTTTCTCATGTCATTGCACCTCCGCGATGTTTACAGACGTTTGTACATCTACCTCGCGACGTCCGTCGTCTGTGAATCTTATGACATCCGTCATCCGTGAACCTTGACGTCTGTCATCCATCTACCTCGTGACGTCCTTCATCCATGAACCTCGCGATGTCCGTCCTCCATCTACCTCGCGATGTTCATCGTGCATCAACCTCACAACGTCCGTTGTCCGTGAACCTCGCGACGTCCATCGTGCATCAACCTCACAAAGTCCGTCGTCCGTGAACCTCGCAATGTCCATCGTCCATCAACCTCACGACGTTCGTCGTGCATCAACCTCGCGACATCCGTCGTGCATCAACCTCGCAGCGTCCATCGTACATCAACCTCGCGACGTTTGTCGTCCGCAACCGCACACCGCTCTAGCGATGCCCGTCACCCAAAGTCACGCACTACCACCGAATGACCCGTCACTGACAACCGCATACCATCACTTTCAACTTTGTCATTACTACATGTTGCATTCATCATTTTGTTATGACAGGTACACTCAGCTCAAATCCCATCTTCGGGACACCCGACGCGTGCCCGTGCGCCACCTCCGCGACGTTCATCGCCGCGCCCATGCACCATTCTTATGACATGTGCCCCAACACCAAGTATATGCTCCATGACCTTCGTCACCGCACTCGTGCGCCATCTTCATGATACGTGCCCCCGGTACCAAGTACAGCTCCTCGACACGGGCACGGCGACCTTCGTCTCCACGCCCGTGCACCATTCTCATCATGCGTGCCCCCGGCACCAAGTATTGCTCCGCGACCTTCGTTGCCGCGCCCGTGCTCCATTCTCATCATACGTGCCCCGGCACCAAGTATTGTTCCGCGACGTTCGTCATCGCGCCCATGCGCTATCTTTATGATACGTGCCCCCAGCACCAAGTATTGCTTCGTGACATTCGTTGCCGCACCACTTTCATAACACGTGCCCCGGTACCAAGTATTGTCTCTGCGACGTTCGTTGTTGCGCCCCCTCGCAGCGGGATGGACTCGTTACCACAAAGTCATCGCCACCACGGGACGGGCTTGTTACCACAAAGCCATCGCCGTCTTCATTCCGGGGAGCTCCGCTCATAGTGCTCCGACATGAGGACCCTCGCAGCGGGATGGGCTCGTTACCACAAAGCCATCGTCGTCACAATCATGGGGGCTCCGTTCGTAGTGCTCCTGCACGAGGACCCCTCACAGCGGGATGGGCTCGTTACCACAAAGCCATCGTCGCCATAGGATGGGCTCGTTACCACAAAGCCATCATCGCCACAGGATGGGCTCGTTACCACAAAGCCATTGCCGTCATAATCACGGGGGCTCCGTTCGTAGTGCTCCGGCATAAGGACCCTTCACAGCGGGATATGTGACTCTTCCGAGACACTGTCTTTGCCAGGGTGCCTACGTGACTGGCCTACGTGCTACGACACTACGGGCTTGTGTCGGCACCCCTATGGACTATGACCCCCGGGTCACTCCGAGACCGGAGCAGGTCTTCGGAGGGCATCGCGCCTAGTCTACCTGGCAGTTGGGCGTCGGGTCTTCCCCACCGCTACTAGGCGTTTGGGACTCTGCAAGGGCTTGGATTGGAGGCTAGATCAAGGGGGTTCTCTGGCCACACCGACGCTGTGCGAGCCAGTCTTTCCAGACAGACAGAGAGACGCTGTGAGGGGCAGGGCGGGTGAATATGCAATTCGACAGTCTGTGGAGCACCGGCAGCTGTGGACCCCTCGGTGACATGTCACTCCAGGGGAGCACCACGTGTCACGTGATGACATCATCATCTCAACCTCTATAAATAGAGGTCTTGAGAATTCATTTGAGGGATTTTGGACATTTTCAAAACACTTTCACTTTCTCACTCTAGAATCTTAAAGAGAGAAACATACGGGACCCTGACTTCAGACCCAAGCATTCAGACTGTGACTGTGGTCGTATATTCATCCTGCGCCATCACCCTCGTAGCAGTGCCACCCTCGTAGCAGTGCCACCCTCAGGCTCTGTCTGGGAAGCCCTTGGTCTCTGCCCTTGCTCCGCCCTCGCTGTGTCTCACATCAACATACTTAGCATCTGAGTCGGACTGCATTCCTTGTGGCACCTCCACGTTGATTGCGAACCCACTTTCCTTAACATCACAAGTCCTCCATTCTTCAGAGTGATATGAGAGAAAAGTGAGTGATCACCGGTCATATGCCTTGAACATCGGCTGTTGAGAATCCATTTGTTGGAATCTACCCTTGCTTTTAAACATATCTACAACAGATTCTGATTTCGTTCTCTTAGGTACCCACACTTTCTTGGGTCCTGAAAGATTAGACCAACAAGATTTTGGCACCCAAACCTGTTTCATTTTATTTTTTGTAATGGAAGAGAATGACTGATTTCTAACAGCACTAAGAGGAAAATTTTTAACTAAGTGTCCTTTCTTATTACATACTATACAAAGTGTGAATGGTGAGCAAGAAGCTAAAATTTTGTAATCTTTTTGCTTCTTTGAAAGATAGTAACCAATTCTACTTTTTTCAAAAACACATCTTTGTCCCAAAAGAACATCCAAGTTCTCTCTTCCTTGGGCAAATTTTGAAAGAGTAAAATTCAGATCTTCAATCTCCTTTTCTAAATTCATTTTTTGTGTAGAAATTTCTTCAAGTTGAGATTTTAAGGATTCGTTTTCAACTGAAACTTTTACTCCTCTGAGAGATTGGATTTCAGAAGACAAATAAGAATTTTTCTTCTTAGAAGCATTCAGATGATTTTTTAGAGAAACATTTTCAGAAATATAAAGTTCAACATCTTCTTCTAACTCTTCTTTTTCACCTTCTAACTCTTCAAGAGTATTTATCAAAGAAAGAGCCTTAATTTTTAGATTAGCATTTTTAACTTTTAATTTTTCATTATTTTCACTGAGTTCGAGAAAAGCTGACTTAAGTTCATTATAATCAAGATTTTCAGAGATTACCTTATCGGAGTGATCATCTTTGGCCATGAAGCAAAGTTGAGCTACGCCATCATCTTCGCTAGTTTCTTTGTCACTTTCATCAGAGTCATCCCAAGTCAGCAGGGCTTTCCTGGGCTTGAACTTCTTTTGTTTGATGTCTCGACTGTTGCTGCTTGCAGTTTTGTTTTTGAGTTACGGACAATATTTTTTAATGTGCCCAGTTCTGCCGCATTCATAGCAAGCATCAGAATTTTCCTTCACATTCCAATCACTATTATCTCTTTGATGTGATTGGTTTGTAGGATTTCTCCTGATCTTCCCATCTCGCTTGCTTGCTAAAACTTCTTGAATCTTCGAGTGATGAGAGCCATTTCAGGCTCAGAATCATCGGTGCTCTCTACAGGTTCATGAGAGGTCTCAGCTTTAAGAGCTAAGCTCTTCTTCTTGAAGGTGGTTTCTTCTTCGTCATGAATTTCATGAGTCATTAAAGAACCCACCAATTCTTCAAGTTTAGCACATTTAAGTCCTTTGCCTCTTGAATGGATGTGAGTTTGTTTCCCATCTCTTTGGAAGAGATCTGAGGACTTTTCGGACAACTTCTTTTTTTGGGTAGATTTTACCCAAAAGCTTAAATCCATTTATAATGAGTGTAAATCTGGAGTACATCTTATTTATGGACTCATGATCCTTCATTTTGAATGCCTCATACTGCTGGACCAACATGTTGATCTTGGTTTCTTTCACTTGATTTGTGCCTTCATGAGTGACCTCCAACAACCTCCACATTTCTCTAGCTGTCTCACATGTTGAGACTCGATTGTACTCATTCATGTCAAGGCCACAACTGATAATGTTCTTAGCTTTATCATCCATGGAGAAAAGTTGTGCCTCATAAGCGTCCATTTCGAGAATTCCTTTTGGAATCTTGATTCCATCCGGTCCATCCTTCATCAAATTATAGGACCATTTTCTACAGCATACCACACGTGTGTACCCTGCCTCAGAAAATTCCTCATATGATTTGTCCAGTAGCTGTAGTTGTCATTCTTCAACAAGGGTGGCCTGGTGGTTGCTGATCTTTCTTCCATAATGCGATGTTTTGCTCTAGACGATGAAGTCAAAAGAAAATACCAGAGCACACGGCTCTGATACCACTTGTAGGGTGGCTTTAAGGACAGTGAAAAAATGCAACCAAGCAACTACTTAGTTTAAGTTTTTTAAAATACTGGTGGGTGCTGGACATACAGAGTTTGAGGTGGTTGATCTCGGAAAGGTGCACATAGTGAACCTTCAAAGAAGAACTTGCTTTTATAGGGTTTGGGATATTACTGGCATACCTAGCAAGCATGCAACAACATGCTTCATAACTAGAAGAATGGGTGTGACAGATTTTGTTAATCAATGCTATAGTAGTGACACTAGGTCCCTAAGTACACCTAGAGGGGGGTTAATAGGTGTTTTACAACTTTGAGTATAAATTAAAAATGAGATTACAGAGTAATTACAGATATAACAACAATAAATTCAACATAGAGATTTATACTGGTTCGGCCCCACCAGCCTACATCCAATCCCCGAGCACTCCACACAAAGGAGACCAACTCAAACCTTTCACTAACCAGCTAGCTTCGGGTGCTAGCTCAAACCGCATTACAATTTCTAAAACCCTTCCAAGGTTTCCAACAATTTACAAATGAAAAGAGATTTACAATTTGAATACAACAAACAAGCTCCTTCTTAAGCAGATGTTACAATGAATAAACTAAGACTAAGCCTTCTTATGTGGGAAGATCTATATTCTTTCAAAAACCAAACCAAGAAGCTTACAATAGACTATCTCAAAGATGAACTCACTCAACAGAGAATAGATGAGAATAAGAGAACAAGATGAGAGAGTGTTTTGAGATGAGTTAGAGAGAGTATCGAAAAAGATTCGCGAGATGTATCTTAAATGCTCTCAAGGATCCCTTTTTATAATGGAGAAGAAAATGAACGGTTGTGAAAGGAAAGCCTGAAAATTGATTAAACTAAAACATAAGATTTAGTCGATTGAAAACTTAGTGAGAACAGACACTGAAGAATTGAGTCGATTGAAAACTCCATTTCATTCGACTGAAAAGTTTGGCTCCGACTAAAAACTTTTGGCTCCGACTAAAAAATTTAGCTTTGACTAAAAAGTTTTACTTTGACTAAAAAGTTTTGTTTCGACTAAAATTTTTTTTGTCTTCGACTAAAAAGTCTGGCTTCGACTAAAAAGTTTTGCTTCGACTAAAAAGTTTGGATTCGACTAAAAAGTTTTGCTTCGACTAAAAAGTTTGGCTTCTACTAAAAAGTTTTGCTTCGACTAAAAACTTTTGGCTTTGACTAAAAAGTCCAGTTTTGGTTCTTTACTTGCATTTCTGTAAGATCTTTTAAGAAGGACTTAGAAATGCTAACATGGATAGAATAGACTTCAGGTTCTTGCATCTTCAATGTAGTTCGAGTCTTTGAATCTCAAGTCCAAGTCCGAGTTAAAGCTTTGTTCAAGGTATCATCTTGACTTTGTTTAATTAAATTAAATCCTGAAATGATTATTTTAATAATGTTGTCAGATTAATGTTAGAGATAATAAACTTGGAATCATCAAAATTGATAAGTCAACAGTGACATTTACATTAAAAGCTTATGGTGAGGTTATGCACCTGGTGGATGATGAGACCCACTGACAACCAGCTCCAGGGAGTCTTGCAACCTCCACTATTAAGACCATTAAGGAGGTTGCCTAAAAGACTAAGAAAAAATAGGAAAAGTGTAAGTGATGAACCTGCTAGAGAAGGAAAAAGGTCATGCACTATCGAATATGCAATTTCCAACAAAATCAGTCATAAAAAAAGGACATATCAGAGGGCACCAGTAGGAAGCAATAGAAATGGTACTGCTACAAGGAATGTAAGTGCTGGTGATAATGTTAGTGGTGGCCAGGTTGGTGACGGTGATGCTCCAAGTCATGGTGGCAGTCAAGTTAGCATGAATATTGATATAAATGGTAACTTCCTGATGTATTTATTATCAATATTAACGTTGTACTTGTTTCATATTGTTTTTAACTTCGGTTTATTGTGTTTTATAAGGGATGACCAATGTGGTGGCTCTTAGTCAGGTAAGCAAAGCTGGAACCCGATATGCAGATTTTTGTGTAAATAATGTGATGCCTTTTCGACAATGCTAGCGAAGACATATGTCAAGACTTGTGGGCAGATGCTAGTGAAGACTAACCTAAAGACATTGTGAAGATACTTTTGTGAAGCTGATTGAAGAAGACATTTATGGAGTGGATTGCTATGACTGAATACAACAATCTGTTTGGAACCAATTCTATCAGCATTTTGGATTTCTAATTAAGAATTGGATTTGGAATTCAATTTATTTTCATGCATTTGGAACAAAAGGGAATTCAAATAACAAAATTTTTATTTTGTGTCTAGTAAATAGAAAATGGAAAGGTAATAAATTTTTAGACAATTATATCATTGGCTTCTGATGAAAACCAACTGTGAACGGTGGCTTTACATCTCCTAGTTGTAACACATGGTGTGGTGGTGTGCGAATAGTCGTGGTATAAGTGGTGTTGTGGGGATACTGAAGGATGGAAGTGGTAGGGTGGTCACTTATAATGATGGCAGTGGTGGTGGTGAGGTTTAACCAGTGCTAGGGATGGTGACAGTAATGACGCTGCTAGGATCAACGACAGTGGTGGTGGTGGTGTTATCTAATGGCATCAACGACAGTGGTAAAAGTGGCAGCGCAACGTAGTGATAATACTAGTGGTAGTGGTTCTAGTGGTATCAAAGCATCAGTAATGGTAATGTTGGTAAAAAAAAATTTGCGGCAATGACAGCATAGACAATGGTGGTGGTGTGTTATTGGTGACGATGGTGGTGTGGCATCAACCCAATGCTATTGGGCACTCTAGTAATTGTCACATAGTCCTTTTGGTGGTGGTAACTAGGCAATAATAGTGGTATGTTGGTGATAGTAGTTACGGTGGCAACAATATAAACAATGATAGTGGTGGAGGAAGTGATGTCAATCATGTTGATCCTGACAAGGTCAATACAGTGGAACCAGTTTTAATGATAGTGACAATGACAATGCTGGCAACATTGGTGGTGGTGTAATGGTGGTGGTGGTGGTGGTGGTGTGGGGGGTGGCAACGACGACAGTGATCTAATGATGGTACTAGTGGTCATGGTAGTGATGTAACAAATTTGATAGTCGTGGTGACTGTGGTGGTGATAGTGGTATCATTTTGAGGTGGGTATAATCATCCAGTGAGGTTGGGTATAGCAGTCTAGTGGTGGTGATAGTGACGATAAAGAAATGGTGGCAACAATGTTAGCGGCGGCGGTAGTAGAGTAAAGGTAGTGTGGCGGCACCGACAATAAAGACAATGCAAGTGAATTAAATAATTTTAGAGATTAGATAAGGTAAAATAGGGTTTATAAATGTTTTTAGTTCAAGTAATTCCAAATCCCATGAAATTCGACCGTTTTGCATCGGATTTCACATTATAGAAACAAATCCAGTCATATCTGATAGAATCTAATTTCATTTCCTTTTTTAATATTCGAAATAACAAAGCTTGAGTATTTGAAATGAAATTCCATTATTTCAGTGGTTCCAGACACAATTCAAAATTTTGAAGTTAAAGTCACAATATAATAGGTTAATTTTAGGTTACAGCCACGTTGACTTGTGTATCGACAACATTTGACCGTGTAAACTTAATCATTTTGGACCGATATTTATATGTCTAAACTCTGTTTGAGTAGGTCGTTTTATTTGTGCATAAATATATGAGTGTGATGCTTGAGCAGTGTGCTTGTGCATAGCAGTGTGCTTGTGCAAAGATGTGCACCAAAGTTCAAGCTATGTGCGCATAACAGTGTGCTTTTGCAAAGATGTATAAAATTGCACCAAAGTGTGTGTGAAGGCGGTGTGATTGTGCATACATGTGTGCAGGCCATCACAAATAATCAAAACCATCAAAACTTCAAAGTTTAACACATCATTTGAACCCTAGAAAACACCACCAAAACTTATACATAAATTTTTTTTATTAAAGTTTAATTGCAGTTATACATGCCACGAGAATCCTAAAAGAGAGAGTTTAGTTGCTTGATTGGCTTCATGTAATTGCAGTACATAAACATATACCAAATCCTTTAATTTGCTAATGACAAATATTATCATCATAACACTCATCCACGAGGAAATTCGAGAAAAGATAACCAACAACTTCAGGTACATTTGAAGTCACTTACAGTTTTAATTTTCAATACCTAAAAAAACAAAATTCAAAATCAGTTAATTTTTTTTTTTTTTTTAAAAAGAGTCACGTGTTTGGTTAGGAGTTTTTGTTTTTGAGTTTCACTTTCATTATTTTCAGTTCTTTTTTATATTCCTTCAGTAATAATTTCATATTGGATTTCTTCTCTAGAACATCTCCAAACACCTCCGACCACCACCATCAAACTAACACCACCACTGCATTTCCATCCCCCCTCCCCTCGGTACCACCATGACCCGATCCACCGCTGGATCTTCACTGACACCCCCACAATGTCATGACCTCTATCGGAATTGACGCCACCAAGCATGGTAAAGGTGGGATGTGCAGGGTTGATGTGCGGCGGTGGTGAATTCAGGAGTTGGTGGTGGATGATGGCGAGCCATGGTGGTTGTAGAAGGCTGACGGGCGTTGGTGATGGGTTCAGAAGTTGACAAGGAATGGTTGCGATCTGTGGTGGTTGTCGAACTATGATGCGCGACAATAATGATTTAGGCGTTGATGACGGATGACGGCGATCCCTAGTGGTTGTTGAACGCTGATGCGGTGGTGATGGGTTAGGAGTCTGACAAGGATGACAGTGATCCATTGTGGTTGTTAAAGGCTGATTCGCGAGGGTGATGGTTTAGAAGCTGACATGGGAGGCGACGAGCCTTTGGTGCCTGTCAAAGGCTAATGCGTTGTGGTTGTTGACGATGGTAGTTACAAAGGGCCGGTGGTGGACGGAATTGTTGTTGAGATGTTGTTGAGCTAAGTTTCGTTAAGGAGAAACGATGGCGGTGAGATGGGTTTTGGGTTTTAGGGTTTCTGAGCAGAGGAGGGGTGGGTGAGTGGGATTGATTGGTGGTGATGATGTAAGGAATTAGTTTTCTTAAAATGTGGGTTTTCATTTGCTTCTTGCAAAGTTTGAAGGTTGTATCTCAAAATAAAAATTAAAAACTCAAAAATAGAGTTTCCTAAAACAGCTTTATTTTAAAAACTGGTTTATCAAATTGAAGTGAAAAAAAAAAATGAAAACTCTTTGTCAAACGCGTTTTTTCCTCCGGTTTACAAAATTAGAGATAAAACTGAAAAAAAAAAAATGTTGTCAAAAGCTACCTTCATTATAGTTTAATTAGATTCAATTATTTGCAATTTGTGTCTGCTTACAACTTCATTTGCGTCTGATTATAACTTCATTTGCCTCAAGCAACTCCAACTTTGCTTCGTTATCGGTTTCAGGCCTTTGGAGCTCTTCATACATGTAAAGTTGGCTTCTCATCAGCTTCGACAATCTTCCCAACAATGATGCATTCTGTATTTTTATTTTCTCTTCCCAACAATTTTGTATAATTTTCTGTATATACTTCATTGCTCCCTGAAAACTTCATTTGTTCAATCAGTCATGGATTTGTGGCGGTGAGACTGTACAGCCGCCATTCTAGATAGAAGCAGATATGATAGAGAGTTGCAGCTTGAATTTCATAGGAATAATTCAAGTTTGGAATTGTAACCGGGCCATAGTTATTAAAGGCGCCGGCGCACCTAAGGCGCAAAAAGTCTCCAGAGCCTAGGCGCAAGACGCAAGCGTTCGCCTTTTTGAAACAAGGTGCAAAATTAAAATAAATAATAATGCATTAAAATAATAAAAATATGTAAATAAATTTAAAACATTACAATTAACAAACTTCCAAAAATTAAGAACATTACAATTAGTTGTACGTCCCATATTTCCAAGCTAGGTCCTTTGTATCCGTAGTCGGTGTCGACATGGATATTCGGTATTCCTGAGATTTAAATTATTCTCAAAATTCATAATGTGTTACTGAAGTAAAAATGAGTTTGCTAGAGTAATAAACAAATGAACAGGTACAAGACATGCAATGGAGAACGCGTATATATGTGGGAATAATCCCACAGATTCCCACCAATTCATTTTCCCTATTCATGTTACAGTTACACGCATATTTGTGGGAATATTTCACATGCAGCTCCTTTTGCCCTAGCATCAATTTAGATGAAAAGTGAAATGGTTCACCTGCGGCTACAGGAATCAATGAACCCTCAGACCTCTCTTTGGTCTCAGTTTCTCACATTAACTAATGTTTTTGAATTGATTCCAGCCCATGTTCTTCTTTCTCCTTACTTAGGCTATAGCTCAAAGACACGTGACAACAGTAATTCATGCAATTCATATAAGATCAATTCATATAAGACATGCAGGCTATTGCAATTCATATAAGATGAATTGATCCCAGCCCATATAATTCTTTCTCCTTAGTTAGGTTATTGGAAAGCAGGTACAAGACATGCAATTCATATAAAATCAATTCAAGTAGTTACAGGTACAAGACATGCAATTAATACTGTGACTACTGTCACAATCGATTGCAAAGAAGGGAATGATTGTAAGTGAACTAATGGAGGGAGGGAGGGAGGGAAACAAAGAAAGAGAACAAAACGGTGAGGTGGAATCGTGGAGCGGCAGACAAGCAACAGCGCAGCAGTAACGTGTGGACTTGTGGAGAACTAGAGCGGCAGGCCAGCAACAACGGCGAGGAGGACTAGTGGCACGGCAGAAAGGAGCGGCCGGCGGCAACGGGACAGGCACCGACGGCGACCGAGAAAGAGATGGACGGCCGGGCGAGGAGTGATACTAAGAGTGAGTCGTGAATTGATTTGGGATTTTGGGGATTTTGGAGTTACGGCTAATTAGTAGTAAAGCTAAAAAAAGAAAAAATTCAGGAAGAAAAATGGACAGCCCATGTAATAAGATGATAAAATATCCAACGGCTAGTATTCATGCGCCTAGCTTCGCGCCTCCACTGCCGCCTTACGCCTGTGCGCCTAGGCCTGGGCGAGACGCAAATGGTGAGCGCGAGCGCGCCTTGCGCCTAGGCGCGCTTTTAATAACAATGAACCAGACTATACAGGAAAAAAAGAATTTTACCGGTTCAGACCCGGCCGAGGACAATGCTGAGCGAGAGAGATTAACGAAGTCGCAATCATTCTATTATTAGAATCACAAAAAATCACAGAAGGATAACTAAGAAACTTGTAGCAAAGCAAAATCACAAACCAAAACTTCATCATCCGAACTCGGGACACGTGTTCTACAAAAGGGGTGTGTTTGTGTGCGAGCAGGGGCCGCGGGGGTGGGGGGAGGGGTGGTAATGGAAAGGAAATACTCGGGGCATAGTTGGGAAGTCACTCTAGCTGTATGCTAGTGCCAAGAGCCAAAGCAAACGAGGGTAGAAGATAATCTGAGGGGTATAAAACAACGAGTATAAATATTAGTTGAATTACCAAGAAAAGGGTGGGAGAATAGAAGTTTCAAAGACATAATTTCTACCCGATAATTTTCATTCCCCGCCAATAGTCACTCCTTCATGCCATCACCCTCATCCATATCACTCAGATCAAGATCGGCAAGCAATTCCTCTAAAGGCACGGCAGGGGCATCCTCTCCATCAGTCTCAGACACCATTTCTGACGGCTGATATTCCTTATTGCGATACAGTGAGATGTTGAACCTCATATCAGGGTTCTCCTCCAAGTCCCTCAAGAACTGTTCATACTCTGAGTACATCTTTTCTTCATCAGCTCTACCTTTAGCAGTGTCATCAACTTCCATGCCAAGAGATTTAAGCTTCCAAGTACGAGGCTTACCGCGCTTCTTCTGGCGCTTCTCCTCATAGCTCTTTTTGATTAAGATCACATCCGAGAGGACAAGACCTTTGTACTTGTCCAATTCAACATCATTATTGTTGGCCGAATACAAGTCATAACCGAGAGCATAATCACCAGGGCTTAAAATATGACCGAGATGTGTTCTTACAGAAAAAAGTGTATCATTCTTCCCAAAATCTGATAGACGGGCTACTTGAGCATCTGCTAAAACATACCTCGAGCCACCAACAATAACTTCAGAAGAAACAGCCTCCACATCCAATATTATATATTCCACAAGCTGCTTACAAGAAAGTAGGGACTTAAAAGATGACCTCCAGTACTGATCAGCATCCAGAAAGCAGTGCCTTAGTGTAAACGGATCCATTAAAGCAATATTGTTGCTTACTTTTGTGCAAATTACAAGTGGGCCAAGGTTTCCCAATGTAACTGCAACTTTTGGAGGGAGACATATCAAATCCTCACGACAAATTGGGCAGATCTCAACAGAAAAAGTGTACTTATAGTTGTAATTGTTGCTCTTGGAATCATGGGAGACAAGTTGCTTGTCATGACGACTCCTGACTGGAGCAACTTTACCCAAAAATTCCACAAACTTCACAGCGTGACTTCGATTAGCAAAAAAGAAATCAACTCCTTGATCCATCTGTTTAATTCTAATAGCACGAACTGCAGCGTCATGCCTGAGAATAAGCTGCTCCAAATAGAAAAAAGTACGTCTATGGGGCACATGCTGTCTTAGTTGGACCGCAGCCACCCACTGATCTGGGTTGGCCTGAACTCTTGAACAAGATTCACACATTTGATCCTGCACTACATACTCGACAGTATAAGCTTGTTCAAGGACTGCTCCATTTAAAACCTCTTTCTGAATTCTCAACTTTACTTTTATCCTCTTGGAGTGAGGTTCAGTCCAAATAAACTCCGCATGTGTTAACCTTACTTCTTTCAAATTCTTCTTCAGTTTATTCACGCAGAATGTCAACAGCTCCTTCGATTCAAGTTGCGCTTTAATCCACGTTCTTGGCGGCTGCAAGTAGGTATCACATTCGGGGCAGTGAACAATTATAACATGCTTTTGCAAACCCTCCGTTATGTCAACTTCAGAACGCAAACACTTGACACACATGTTCGCAGCATTTGGTGCCATTTGAATACCACACTTGCAGCATAAAACACTACCGATGGTTTGATGCACCATAAACATACCTGCTTCTTGTGCCATCCCTGTTAACCAATAGATACAAGAGGAAAATAAGAACAAGATAACATATCACAAAATTGATTTTTCAGGTATAGAAATATGACAGCAGATTTAACAAGAATAACTGAAACAAGTCAAAAGATTGACTAAAATTTTTCTCCTCCACTAAATGAATCAAACCATAGGTCATGGTAGGCCCTAATGCTTTTGCCAAAGCAACTCTTAGTCTTTACGGGTTGATGTACAAAATTGACCATACTAGTCAAGATTCCCGATTGTCTTCCTCATTAACCCTCTATCCATCTGAAAACATGCTAGAGCAAAACCCAGATCAATACAGTACAAAAATACACGCATGTACAACCATCACAGCCTCTTAGCTCATCCACCACCCTAGCCAAACAAACCTTCTTATCCATTGCCGAACTGGGATCTGAATCGAAACTGAGGTGTCGATACAGCAATACCCATCTTCTCTTCACAAACCATAACCACCGAACCACACCACAGATCCAACCTCCGCTACCTCCCACCACGAACAGAGACCACCACTACTTTGCACCCAGGTTTTAAGATCTATTACTCGATTCCAATAATTCTAAGGTCTAGGGGTTTTGCTGAGGTTGAGGCAGTGATCAGATGGTAATAAAATTGCATGATTATGAAAACCATTTGAAGCGCATCAGCTCCATCATTTTTGGTTCCAGTTCTGGGTTTTTGCAGTGAAGGTGCCTAAAAATGTTTGTAGTTGTTTGCTCAACAATTTTGAAATGGAAGCATCCGTTATGTTTGTGGTGAATAGAAATGATATGTAGCGGTTATGACATGCAATAGCATGCCAAGAAGGGTGCTGAAGAGGTGGAAGATGTCCTTTGTTCCTAATGTAAACTACTAGGTCGGAAACATAGAAAGGTCTTTGAAGGGACGAAGCTTTCCTTGAATCGTGTTTTCTTTTTGAAGCAAGTTGAACTTATAGCATACAGCAAGCACTTAGGCTGGTGCTACTAATATGTACAATATGCAGCTAGTTCGTCTCAAGTGGGGGGCTACCCATAATGTCCGGCTACCCTTAGTTTACCAGTATGTAGGCTTTGCTCGGCTGTCCCTATTTTAATTTTTTTTTTTTTGGGTAAAGTTCCATATTTCAGTAAAGATCAAACAAAACTCAGTACAGTTTCAAAGGGCGTACCCCAGAATATTACAACCTTTTCATGAAGCCAGCACAAGCAAACTAAGGCCTAGAGATATAATTATTCCATGACAGTTTTCATAGGTTTTTGGTACTTTATCTCAGCTCAAGACTCGATATCGAACCATCTTAGTAACGACTGTCCCTATTCATTTGTTTCAAAGCAAAAGCACACAGAACATGGACAGTTTTGTTTCCAATCCGACTTTATTAGCATCCAAAATAACAGAACGGGGACTAGCCATAAACAATCCAACGGAATGGTTCCATTTAAAACAAACTCAGTGTTGATACAGCTACCAATACAACCGATTAGCTCGTTCGAAAACTAATTCAGCGCCAACACAGCTACCAATTCACCAACTAGAATAACCAAAGCAGACTCTAAGCCTGTAAATAAAATCTAATTGTTCATCTCGGGTACCAGCGAGAAATGAAAACAATAAAAATCTATCGCGCCTTTATACAGGACAGACGAAGAAAACAGCAATAAGTCGAATAATAAAAAAAGACAATCAATTTTGTAAATCTAAAGGGCGCTCTGCAAGAAAGACCATAAGAATTACCTGCAAACTTGATCTGAAAGAGCGAAGCTTCGTCTTGTTTTTGATGAAGAGGTGTGGAAGGGATGGCGTAGGGCACGAAAGGAAGTAGAGCAGGACGTGAACCGACAACTACAGAGCTAATCTATATTAGGGCAAAGTGAATCTGTGTGTCATCACAGATAAATTCTATGTGGTGCATAGTAATATGACAAACATGTCCTTACTTTGTAAGGTGACATGGGTTAGAGAGAAGGGCAATTACGGAAATATAGCTCTTAACCTAAAATTGAGAAATTTTTCACATTCAAGAGTTGATCATGAATTTGGCCAAACAAGGGAAGATCATCTTGGACACTAATCGGACCACCGCTGCCGCCAAAGGGCTGTCGCAAGTTCTTAGTCCAACCACCGCCGTCATCAAAGGATCACTATAGCTCTTCTTTTCCACCGCTGCCACCACCGTGGGTCTTCGGTCGAACAGTTTCCGCCGCGGGAACTCTTCCGACCACCATCTCTGCCACTGTAAAGAGTCTTCAATCGGGCCACCACCTGTGCAAAAGAGTCTTAAATCCTGCCAGTATTTGGCCAAACAAGGGAAGATCATCTTGGACATTAATCGGACCACCGCTGCTGCCAAAGGGCTGTCGCAAGTTCTTAGTCCAACCACCGCCATCATCGAAGGATCACTGTAGCTCCCTCAACTCCTCCTTCGACCACCATCTCTACCGCTGCAAAGAGTCTTCAATCGGGCCACCACCTGTGCAAAAATCTTCAATCCTGCCATTGTTGATGAGCGTCAACACTACGCTACAACTGATCTCGGCATATAAAAACTCTCCCTCTGCCACCAACAGCATCACGTTCAGCCATGGCCGACTTCCCTCTCGACATACTCATCGACATTCTCTCAAGGCTCCCCGCCGCCTCCCTCATCCTCTCGAAGTCAGTCTCCAGGCAGTGGCGCTCCATCATCTCCCGCGATCCCCACCTCCTCAATCTCCATCACAGCCGCCAATCACCCCACCTCATTGCCTTCGGCCCACGCGGCACCATCCTCTCCGTCGATCACGAAGTCTCTTGCCGCAACCCGGACAAGTTCATAGCAGTGAAAAAGATCAACCCCCCGGATTTCAACCTCGCCGCCGTCGGTCACCCCAGCTCCATCGACGGCCTGTTACTCATCTGCAACCTGTCCTTTAAAAACTGTGTTTTTCTTTGGAACCCCTCGATTAATGAGTTTTTGGAGATTGGTACCCCCTTTGGCCAGACGAGTTTTTCTATTGACGGAATCTATTGCGATGCGGTTAATGACGATTACAAGGTTATAGTTGCTTGTGCGAAGAATGGGGAGCGTTTTTACAGCGTTTATTCGCTGAAGGCGAAATTGTGGAGCGAGACGAAAGGTTTTGATTATGGTATATTGCTTGGATTCTGTCGCCCGATCCGTCTCAGATTTATAACGTGAACCGTGTGATTGTTTGCGGAGGACAAGTTTGAGGAGGTGGCGGCGCCAGATTTCTCTGATCAGCATAAGGAGTGTCCTCTTTTAACCATGGGATTGGCGGTTTTAAAGGGGCTTCTTTGCGTGTATTGGCATGGGAAGTGCGAGGTGTTGAGCTCGTTATGTGCCTTAAAGGTGTACGCGATGATGGATTATGGGGCGAGGGAGTCTTGGACCGAGTTGGTTGTTGTCCCGTTTGTGAGTGTTGGCGTGAGACCAACATGTTTTACTAGAAGTGGGGAGGTTTTGCTGCAGAATGAAATGGGCCACTGCAGGTCTATAACCCTGAAGGAAGGAAGATCAGGAATCTGCATAACGCACTTAGGGGAATATCTGGTTTGAAAGCGACTACGTACGTGGAAACTCTGATTTCTCCTAGGCTGAGCGCTGAGGACGAGAATGATATCAAGCCCGTGGAGGAAGAATGGAAATTAGGGGTGCAAAGAGGTAATGCAGATTGATTTATTTTTTGATCTATCTTTTTGAGCTTTCGTTCTTTTTAGATAGTTTTACTCAGTGTTATTAAAGGCGCAGGCGCACCTAAGGCGCAAAAGGTCCCTGGAGCCTAGGCGCAAGGCGCAGGCGCGCGCCTTTTCGAAGCAAGGCGCAATATTAAAATAAATAAAAATAAATAAATAATAGTGCATTAAAACAATAAAATTAAGTAAAAAATTTTCAAAACATGATAATTAATAAACTTTCAAACAATAGAAAAAGTTTCAAATATCATAACACCATAATATAACAAGCTTCTAACATTAGAAAGGTCTTAAATCCATTGAATCATAGCAAATCACTAAAATTTAAGTGAACAATCAGCTAAAACAATCAAAGTCTTATTTGCTAAAACAATCAAAGTCTAAACATAATGCATGTAAACAACAATCAGCTAAAACAATCAAAATCTTATTTGCTAAAACAAAATGTAAGGCAATCAGCTAATTTCTCATCTAAACATAATGCATGTAAACAGCATTCAATCAATCAGCTAATTTCTCATCAATTACCCAGGAGATTCAAGCTAGAATAGGCTAAAACAAAATGTAAGACAATCAGCTAATATACGACAATTTTTGCTACTTGTTCATTTTCTCGTTTTCTTCTTGTATTCTCAAATTCCCATCGATTTCACCAACACAAACCAAAACTACCATCACAATCTTTAAACTGATCACCACAACCATCCTTCACACCAACCAAATTTGAACAACCGTACTCCACAAAACCCATGAAATTAGAGGTCCTTGTTCAAGCTTTGGCTCCTGGGCATCTTGCTAGTTCTTTTTCCACAGTGTCCAAAGAAACTACTATACAAGCTTTGGCCCCTCAATTAATTTAATGGTTCTAAAACAACAAGCTCACCCGAGAAGAGGAGCAGCAATCGCGGGCCTCGCGGCTGAAGCAACGGACAGCAGCGGACGATCGGCGAACTGGAGAAGAGGAGCAGCAATCGCGGGCCTCGCGGCTGAAGCAGCAGCAGCAATCACGGCTGAACTGGCGAAGAGGAGCAGGCGAGCAGCACTGCAGCAGGATAGCAGCAGACGATCGGCGCAGATGGGACTAGGGAGATGCGACGGCGGCGAGTCGTCGACCGGCGGTGACGGATTATGCGACGGCGAGGTGAGAGTGTGAGACTGTGAGAGTGAGAGAGACTTGAGAGTGAGTCTGCTCAGCTGATTTGGGGTTTTTAGGTTTTAGTTTTAGTAAGGAAATCGATGGCTCACGTGAAGCCACGAAGTCCAATCGAACGGCTACAAGAGGTGCGCCTGGATTTGCGCCTCCACCACCGCTGCGCTCCTTGCGCCCAGGCGCCTAGGCGCGCTAGGCGCACGCCTTCTGGAACGTGCTGAGCCTAGGCCTAGGCCTAGGCGAGGCGTTGAGGGTGAGCCTAGGCGCACCTTGCGCCTAGGCGCGCTTTTAATAACACTGGTTTTACTTATGATGCTATTGTTTGCTTTACCGTATTGAGCTTGCTATAACATGGAAGATCAATTTTTAGAAGGAATGGAATTAGGCATGTTCTAGAGTGAGGAATTAGTTGCTTCCTGCATGTTAGCTACAAGGAACTCTTGAGCCATCTATTGCTGCATTTTTCAGATTACACTACTTGGCTTTTGGAGAGAAGACATAGAAAGACCAAAACCGCTTGATTCTGTACTGTGTCGTCATACACCTTAAAACACTTCTGTTTATCATTAAGCTTTAAAAGCTATTCTAGTCAAGGAGATAGTCTCAGAGGTTAGATGACCAAATAGTTCACGAAATTACAGTGATTATCAGAACACTCGTGCTTTGAGTCGAAGTACAAAGTGAGATCCCAAACCTAAAATGTCCACTACTCAGATTCCACCTGTACAAAAACAATTACTATGAAAAGCATACAAATAGAGAATAGGATTACGGGAAAGCACTATTCAGCTTCCCACCTCAAACTGTGCTCTGTTGCTAGCAATCTTGTTGCTGCAAACCATCCTAATTTAGCTGGAACAGTCCATTGCTCAAAAGGTAGAGATCTGACTACCATTATTCCATTCAAAACAGCCTGAGCACGGCATGCCAAGAGAAAAGGAGAAGACAAAATAGACCACAGTCCATGCTTAAATGGTGTCATAGTAGCCAAATCAGGTAAATGAGGCAGCTAAAGAGGGCCTTGATTTAGATAGGAACACTTGATCTGAATAAACAGGGGCACATAGACCTCAAACTTGCTCTCTGGCAGCAAAAATACAGGCCAAACGAGCCCAGTAATGGCCACGAAACAACAATCACCAACTGTAGGTGGCTCATCGCCCAAAGGGGGCCTCAAGCAAAGCCAGCTCCATAGCAGATAATGTCTTTGTCTGCTGGAAAGAAACGATTCACTTAGAACGACAAACTACTAGATTGTGTTTCCAGAGAGAAAGGTTCTTGGCTCAGCATGTCAGTAGCAGGCTTTCTTCATTCTAGTTGAACTACGAAGGCATAAGCAAGAATTATCGGCCCAGCAACAGTTATTCTACAAAGACTTGAGCCGTAGTATGGCTCACATGGAAATTTGTAGCCAAGCAATATTTTTATCAAGAAGCCAAAATGTACTTCTATGTTACCTCTTGAAGTTAGCTTCTAAAACTTTACAAACCCACCATGTGTGGACAGCAAGCTCAATTTTAAAGCAGAGGAATTTGGAAACACGGTGTTGATCATCTAAAACTTTAGCTGCCACCATGAGATGGATAACAGCCCAGTTAAACGGACAGAGTTTCAAAATCTAAAGGAGTTGACCACTAAGCATTTCTGATGGAATTGAAGAGGATGGTCAGATTAGAAAGAAGTAGACAATTAAAACACCAATATATCATCAGGTGGGACCGAAACATGGGGTGATTGAAGCCATGGAGAAGATATAAGCTGACCTATTGTCAAGGGTGCTGTTATCGGCAACTCGGGGAATTCATGTTAGTGCTGCCCAAAACACCACGATGGCATGACGCTAAATACAAGATAAATAATAGGGTAGTGTGTATGTTGAATCCTCCCGTCCGGTGAACAAGGCTGCAGAGGGAGGAAGGGTGGTGCCCTTTTGGTTGGTTTTGCAAAAAACACAAAGTGATGGTATTTTTTGTCGATATAGTGGGTGGTCAAGTCACCCACTGGAACCTTATGTATTAGTACCTAATAAGACATGGTAGCATCGGTGATTTTCTTCTAGGTCGCCCCCTATTAAATCCTGTACATGGCTTTTCATTAGATCATCATATGTTATATTTATAATATCAACAACTGATGATGCTAAGAAGTAGGGACTGTTTGAATATTTTAATAAAATAAAATATACATTATAGCATTGTTATTATATTGCAATTTATGGCTATATGTATTTACTTATATGTAAATTATGAAATGAGTTACAAATGCAATAATTAATATTATTAACTCAAATGTGTTTATGGTGTATATAATATACTTTATTATTTGGCATTATTGAGAATGGTTATGATTATTCCATGAGTTATAAAGACTTTTAATCTTACTTATGTAGTCAATAAATGGATTATGGTTGGCCAAGTATATAAGGCCATGGGGTGTGACATTGAAAACTAGAAGCAACTATGCTTCCACACTTAGTGTTTTCTTCTTTACGATCACAATATTTTTCTTCTTTAGCTATTTTCATATTTTATACTTGGGCAACGTGATCGTGGACTTGTTCATACCGTCTTCCTGTGGACGTGCACATGGAGGAGACATAACTGCGTCAATGGGTTTTATCTTGGAGACTTTATCTGCCGTCAACACCTGCACGTAGGGAGGCGATAACATCTTTAGAATGTTGGAAAATATAGGCTTTGATTTGTATTTCTACAACAAAATATTAGTAATACCAAGAGATTAAACGTAGCAAAATAATTGAAAGCAATTCTATATGAATGCTTGATAAAATTATGTAATCAAAAGCAGTAAAAGGATATAAAATAGCCCGTCCGTGAGAGTCGTGACAGAGTCACGACTTTAATTAATTTGAGAAGAATGATTGTGTTTTTGTATACTTACATTAATTTCCTAAATATTTTTAATTACATCTTTTCATCAAATATACAACATGGGTAACTTAAGTAATATTTGGTGTTACAACTAAATTATAACAGTACGATTTAATAAGGAATTTTTTAAATCTTTAACAAATTGGAATGCTTTTATAGGATGTGAGATTCTTTTATATTTAGAATCTGTAAGCCTAGGAATTGTGGATTACGTTTTAGTTCAATTATTTATGCGTGTTCTTTTGGGAGAAAAATATTGGGTTTCAACCATTTCAGCCTTCGAAAACTAGGAAAGAAAATAAAAAGCATTAGTTTTTGGACGATGAGGTAAACATTTTCTTACTATGATAAGCGTACGTCTCTTACTTGCAGTGGATGTTTTCTTGAGCTAGCACTTTCATCTAATACTCTGTTTTGTAGATATCAAATAGAGAAAAGCAAAGAAAAAATAAAATGAACTTTTGCTAGGTATTTGTTTTTTTTTTTTTGTATGAATTGGATTCAAAATTTAAATATTAGTGACAATAACGTTGATGCATTTACTTGTAGATTATTATGTTTGTCTATAAGTAGTTGTATCTTAAAAAATACCTACACTTATTCCTCTTTAATTTTTGTCACATGCCTTTGGTATGAAAAAGGAAAAGGTATTTTTGAGATTCTATACATAGAGTTATAGCTTGATGAACCACCTAAAATCACTTTATGGAGTTCTCTTTCAAGAGGGAAAAATTTTCATGGAATTATCGGCTTTTGTAAAACAAGTAACTTGAAGCTGATTTTATTTTGCTGAATGTGTCTATGAAATAAATTGTTTTGATAAAATTATGAAAATCCTTATTTTGATGTTAAATTCTTTGATAAATACATGGCTGCGAAATGTGGGGGTGCATGATTTGAAGATAATTATGATTTCTTGAGTCAGGTATATACAAAGAAGATTAGCGACATAAAGAACATCTATATATAATATGTTCTTAATTTTAAGTCTATTTTAGCATGTCGCGTGCATGTATCCATAGTGAGATTATGTAATATCTCATGCATCTATCTCTGTTTCTTGCACTTGGGCTTTGCTAGTTTGGATCTCCGGGCTTGTATAGCTCTTTTGCATAATTGAGCTTAAAACGTGGAAGGAGAAAAAAAAAAACAAAATTTGCAAAGTATTGAAAGTTTAGTAATTGAAATTATACTTTGGTAAAGATGTTAAATCATAATAACCGAAGTCGTTGACTTCTGATTATCTTGGCTATTTTGATATTTATTGTTGTGGTATCTATTTCAAATGGTATCTAAGTTTTGATTTTTTGAATACGAGGTGCATTGATTTTTTTTTGGTACTTAAATCTTGGATACCCAATTATTTATCACATGATTGCAAATTCGAAACTATATTTGCACATGGATTTTATCTAACTTTTGCAAAGCTTGAGAATTGAAAATTCTTGAAACTTATCAGAGATTTTTTTTGTGAAGTTGCTATTGATGTGAGATTATGTTATGCGAAGAATGACACATGTTGAGGAAAATGTGGCTCCTAGTAGGTGAAAGACTACTAGTCACATTATGTTGAAGACTAGTTCCTAGTAGTAGACTACTGATCAAACGTTTGATTCCTAGTAGTGAGACTACTGACTAGCTAGTATCATATTTGATGCTAAGCGAAGTGGATGTTACCACTAAAATGTGATTTACTTGATGCGATTCATAATGTTGCTTTCATGTGCACTATTGGGCCCTTAAAATTCTGCAAACTTGTGATACTTCATCGATGAAGAGAAAATAAGTTATAGAGGCTTTATAAAAGTTGCGCAACTTGCCTCGGGACTAGCACAGTGGCTAGATCCTTTTTCACCTGAGGCGGATGGGGTGAGCCCATAGGGAGTCACCAGCGGGAATAACCCATCCTTTGTGATTGGAGATCTCATGAAGAAGGTTCAATGGGTAGAAACAACCCGTAAAGCGTGACTCGTGATAAAAGTAGCACCCTTTTGTTAATAGGAGAGTGTCTCCTCCCCATCCGTACGGTGCTTGTGCTACTTAGTGTGACGTCCAGGAAGGGTTTTTCCCTGAATGAGCCCGAAGCGAATATTTTCGCGAGGTACATGTCACACGTACCCTTGGAGGACTCACCTAAGTGAGAGTGGTCGTGAGGCCGCGACTGTAGGAACCATGGGCCATTCCCTAAAGACTCTCATGAGAATCAAGATAAGAGCGCATGGCCATTAAAAGCGCTAACCAGCGAACTAAGTCCCATATCAGTATTGTGTGTGTGACAACTGAAGTTTGGCCAAGGGACCTAATTCAAGGCGTAATCCATTACGGCTCTCTCAAATGGAAGTTGTCAACACTAAGTGTTGGTTCAAGCCCGGAAGGCACCAACACCTATTGCACAATACAAGTTGCCCATCGTATTTATGTATTTTCTATTTTTGTTACTTTATGAGTTTATAATGTTCAATAACCATGGCTTTATTTTGCGAAAGAAAAAAAAATAGTCATATAATAATAAATGAGTTTTATGAATGTATCATGATTTTCATTGAGAAGGTTTTAAATGCTTTAAATTTTGTTGGAATGGTGAGCTTTATATACATTTCATTAGTGGCTTTTTAAGTATTTTAAATCATCATTTTATTTTATCAAAATAGTGGGGGATTGTTGGAATATTTTAATAAAATAAAATGTACATTATAGCATTGTTATTATATTGCAATTTATGGCTATATGTATTTACTTATATGTAAATTATGAAATGAGTTACAAATGCAATAATGAATATTATTAATTCAAATGTGTTTATGGTGTATATAATATACTTTATTATTTGGCATTATTGAGAATGGTTATGATTATTCCATGAGTTACAAAGACTTTTAATCTTACTTATGTAGCCAATAAATGGATTATGGTTGGCCAAGTATATAAGGTCATGGGGTGTGACATAGAAGACTAGAAGCAACTATGCTTCCACACTTAGTATTTTCTTCTTTACGATCACAATATTTTTCTTCTTTAGCTATTTTCATATTTTATACTTGGGCAACGTGATCGTGGACTTGTTCATACCGTCTTCCTGTGGACGTGCACATGGAGGAGACATAGCTGCGTCAATGAGTTTTATCTTGGAGACTTTATCTGCCGTCAACACCTGCACGTAGGGAGGCGATAACGTCTTTAGGACAGTGACTCTGTCACGACTCTCACGGACGGGCTATTTTATATCATTTTACTGCTTTTGATTACATAATATTATCAAGCGTTCATATAGAATTGCTTTCAATTATTTTGCTACGTTTAATCTCTTGGTATTACTAATATTTTGTTGTAGAAATACAAATCAAAGCCTATATTTTCCAACAGGGACGACAAAGGGCCGTCTGATGTAGATTGCAGCTGTTGAATGTGGGCACTTAGTGGCAGGATTGAATTGGGGCACTTAGTGGTAGGAGCAGATAATGCTGCCTTTTCCGTTATAGACGTACGTGTATATACAATTCCATTTGTCTGCTATTCTTTATAGTTTGAATCTTTGCGGTGGTGAGTTTGCATAATGATTTCAGTTTTTTAATTTATAAGTTCTCTAAATGTTTTGGCACGGTGGGCATCAGTAAGACTTCCTGCCACATCGGGGTTAAATGATGAATTTGAACGCCTAATAGTTGGAGGACCGAGTCCACTGACTTTTGATTAATGTTTTGGTTTTCCAGATCTAATTGCCAGCAATGGGGATGCCCGTTTGACAACTCTAGGAGGGGGCATCTGATGCTCATCCATGAGTACGCTCGCTACGTATCTTTGCCTCGCATGCAAGATGGCACTTCTGTTTTGACTGCTCTGCTGTTGCTAGAAGCGTAGTACTCGATGTATCACTTGCTTCAACGTTGTTTATTCCTGTTTTCCTAGGGTCACCCCTATTTTGAGGTTGTTAGGTACTCGATTTAGTAGCCCCCTCCATGCCTCCTGTGCCTAGCAGTTCGTTTAATCTGTTTTGTAGCATCAGATTTTTGTTAGATTTACTTATAAGCTGTTGTCCAAGCTTTGCCAATTGCCATCCGTCCTCAGTGTCTTTGGAATGTCCAATATATGCATTTTTATGGTGAAGAGGTGTTTGGCCCAGAAAAGGAGGGGGTTGTGGTTGGTTTTTTGGTTGGGTGTGTTGGTGGAAGTGCCGAGACTGTAAGAGAGTGTTTCGTATGTTCCAAGCGAATTCAGTGCCTTTGAATGTTTAGTAACACGGGGACTTGATCTCCGATTGATATTTAATATCCGTTTGTGACTATGGATTGAGATAATCCAAGCTGTTTGAGGAGAAAGGTGTGATGTCCAATAAAGGATTTGGCAGATTCTATTACCAAGTCTGTTTTCTCTTTCGGTAACCAACATCATCCAACTGTCGGCTAATGGTAGATATCAGGCGGAGGAGGACAATATAGAGAGATATGAAGTGCTAACCGTTTCTTCCTTCCAAAAGTCCGGTTTGTACATCAAACTATTCCCAAATTGGGTTGTTTTCGAAAATGCACAAGTTCCTCGTTTAGTAGTAGGCAGTTTCCATGATATGAGCTACGTAGGAGCCATATGTGATAGTTTTGTTCGCAGTGGGTTTCATATCACTGCGTAGGCTGATACGGGTCTCTATATACCACTTCCTAGTGAACAAGGCATGCTTAAATGGGATGACACTACATTTCTACACGTCGAATGGGATGTGTGTGTGTGTATTTTCTGAAACAGGTTGAAAAAACATCTGATTTCTGACAAGCCAAATGGAGCACAATGTATGCGTAACAAACCAACTGAAGGCGAGGAATGTGGAGCTTCAAGACGTATTCCAAAGCAGCCACCAACCACCAATGCAAACCGGTCGAACAATTTCACAATGGAGGAAAAGATGTGAAGCAGCTTCCTCGCAAGAAAGACACAAGGGACAAGAACTTGTTAGGCTCTGATCCAATATGCTGCCAGGGGAAGAGAAGTAATCTCTGTGGGAGTGTCCAAGACAATTTTCAAGCAGAAGAGCTTGCCCTCCAGTCCCAGAATATGAAATGCAGACCTCAACCTAAATTCGCCGGGGCCAGGGGAGCTCATAGCCATTGTTCAAGATACCGGGACCTAGATGTATACAGACCACATGTGGCCTGAACTTGTGCCGGTAACTGTGCTGCCATTTAGTTGATATTCCATAACATCTTAGTCTATATACCGTGATGGTCGAATGGAAGTTGCCATCTCCGTAACATTTTTGGCCAATTAGTTGGTGAATCAACAATTCCATCACAAAGAATTTATTGCAAATGTGAAGCGCCTTGAATCTGTACGTTTGGCCACGATTGTCTACGTACCTTAAGCAGTTGGATGAGAGGCGCAAATCGCTCCTACAAAGCGCATGAGGATAGTGAGCCATGCTTCAAGAAAAAGACTTGAATCCCAATCGAAACGGAGGCCTTGAGGCAAAACATCCTCATCCAACTGCACTGCTGCTTTTTATTTTCTTTCTTTTTGTTGGAAGAATATGAAACCCCCTGAGTTTGACCAGCTGTATGATGGAGAAAGGAAACACTAACACAGTCACGATGCAGAGGAGCTTTAGAGTGCCGCTAGAAACTTGTACAATTTGACGACTTCTGGTTAGGTTTAAGATGATGTATTTAACAAAGGAGAAGAAAGAACAAACGGAGGGATTGATGTTGTTCGTCCTTCAGCTCACAGTCAGGATGCAGTAAGCCCAGACATCGGCAGGACATGGATCGAGCGAGTTGGGGGCGGAGTTGGTTGTGGGGCGCCCCAATTTCGTCATTCTTACTTGCACTCACCTTTTGAACAATCTCGCTTGAGAAAAATGATTATGCTTGTACTTTTAACTTGTTCATTTAGATGGTTTTGTTACAGTATTTGATAGTCGGTTCAGCGGTCATGGTCAGTTCAAGTACACATGTCAATTAATTTTCAAAAACAAGTATAAGAAATGACTTCTTGTAATTAAGGCAATATGAACAGAATCTTGGTGTCAAGCCTCGTCGGAGCGAACTTCCTCAAAACATCCTAATTAATCTTTGACACCTTACGAAAATATTTTTAACGACAAATTAATGAAACTCTATTTGCAATTGCTTCTAAATTCTGTTTAAAAATGCCGCTACATGACCACATATTTAAATTACTAGCTAGTGGACCCGTGCAAATGCACGGGATATGATGCAATTTGATTTCATTGTAACATATACTTTAGCATAATTGATCAAATTCTAAATCCAAATGACAAACAATAAATAATATTTTCAAAGATCATGTATACATCTTAAATATAGTCGTTGCAATCAATCGTGTTTATAAGTTTCTCAAACAAAGTAGCCTACTGCCATGGATAAGAACAATCATATTCATGAAATTTGTTTAAAACATAGAGATCGTGTTAGCACAAACTGCAATTCCACCATTCTGTCATCTAGAACTACTATTAAAAAAAAAAGTTACAAAAGATTTCAACAACAATATGTTGTTTTTGTAGTCTTTTTTTGTTCTCTTTGATTTTTGTGGATCACCCGATAAAGAATGTTTGCATATTAATATTAGGATAGGCCTAATGTATTGTCTATTTTAGTAACAAAAGGGTGTTGGCTTAGCGGTGATTCGCAAATTTTTTTGACCGGAAAGAGCATAACTTCGGAGGTAGAGAGTTTGGCAAAGAAGGCTCTGAATTTAATGTCACTCACGTTTTAATATAATCTAGCAAATTCATATATGTTCTTTAGTTACCTTATATCATTCTTCTTTAAACTTACTTTATTGTATGTGCTTTTTTGAATGTTTTATGAAATGTGCTTCTGTCTATGTTAAAGTGATTAAATTTATACGTACATAGCCTATTGAAAGCACCACCGAGAAATTGTTCGGACTTGTTAGGATCGTGGTAATAAAGAATTGAATTTGGTTAAAACTTTAAGAGTTCCTAGTCCTAGGATAGAATTTTCAAAGCGTCCAAGTTTTTGTCAAGGTACTAAAATCAGAATCACCACTTTTAATTAGGTTTACCAGTTGTCTGATTTGGATTCTTAAGAACAGCTATCCACCACTACTATACTAAAACTTCAACACTTTAGTGCTGCCATTTTCTTTACCAATACCGCCATTACTGTTACCAGTCATAATCAGTTTCACCGTATTTGCAGTCGCCGCCACTACTTCCACCACCGCCTCTTCCAGCTTATCTCTACAAAAATTTAGCTATAACACTACCGTTATGTCAACCACCAACATCTCAACCACAACCACCACCATTATCGATCACAACAATAATGCCAGTCTCAGACCTCATTTACTTTCATTTCCTTTTAGTATTCAAACTCATTTCAAGTTCTTGGAACTTATTTCCCAATAATTTTGAATGGCCTCTTGCTATTTAATTACGAAAGGAAATAGTTTCAAATTAAGTATAACTTGTTAGACTAAGAAGATTGGTACATCAGACTGCAAACCTGCAGTAAAGACGGAAACATAATTATGATTTCCTTCAAAGTTCCTTTTAGTAATCTTCTAAAAGCAAATGCTGCTAACCTTAATTTCTACTGAAGATCTTAAGCCTTCTCGCATTATTTTCGAAAAACTAAAGATAAAAAAGCCTATGCAATAAAAACAATTACCAACAATATAACAATGTTAATGACACAATTATTCACCATGTACATGTGATATATAGTTTCCCAAGAAAAATGTCTTTAGACGTAGTTATTTTAAGTTACCAAATATTAAACCCTCGGTGCACCTTCTCATATACATCCAAATCAATGGAGAGTATTAATTTTTTCTCAGGCATCCAGAATAGTGCATTTTTTACGCCCAAGCTAAGATTATCTATTTTTAATTCACTTAAATTAATCCATCAAAGGTTCTTCAATCCTTTCAATCATCATGTAAAATGCACAAAAATTGGACATCTTGCAGATAAAACACAAAAATTTAGAACCTTTACCATTAACTCATTACTTGTTCTTTAGGCTCTATTTTAATTCTGGTTTTCATCTCTTATATTACAAAATGAAAGTATTTTTCCTCTTAAGAAACTGTTTGAACAAAATAATGTAGCTGTCAAGATTACATGAATGGAGTCATTTCTAATGATTGAAGATAGTAACATGAAAGCAGACATTTTAGATAGACATGCATAAGGGTATACCTCATGCCATCGTGATGCTAGCACATACAATAAATACTATTTGTCATGTTTGTTTATTAAAAGGATAGGATGGGATTTGATTGTCACTGAAGGAGTAAATTTCATTTATGGTGATATCAAGGTTTTTTATTTACTCTTTTCTAAAGAGTAAAAACAAAGTGCCAATAACGGCCTAATAAGCTCCAAAGCGTGCAGCCAATTAATAGACTAAGAATTAAGTACCTTGTGCTCGAGCTAATATCTTACAGTCAGGCCAAAGTAAAAAATATGATCTCAACATCTTTGAGATCATCATCATCTTATTGCTGGTTCCTCAGCATCACTTCACATTCCTCCACCAACGGTCGAGTCTAACAACCTCCACGAAAGCCATTTGTCACGCTTCTCGACCTTCAATCCATGTCAATTTCAAGTTTTGCCATACCATCAACCACCACCGCCACTACTTTTAATCATCAATTTCATCTCTCTGGATAACATTTACCATCAAAATGAATCCTTAATGACCACACCCTCTTCCAAAAACCCAGTCACACCTTTAACGCTACCATCACCTTTAATCATCCAAGTACTCCTGATAGACAAAAGTTAGCATCACTATGAAAATCCTTAACCACCACGCCCTCTTAGGAAACCAACAATCACCATAACCTTTTAGGTCATCACAACCTCAATCCTTAACCTACGTAAATTGATTTGTACACTAACTCAAACTCTTGAAATCCATAACCAAAATCATCATCACCATGAGTCTTATGTTTCTACAAATCAATGTTTAATTTAGCCACCAACATAGTCATCTCGCAACAACAATAAGCCTTCATGTCGTATCTTTTTCCCTTGTCTATCCTTCCTTTCTAATTTTTAGAGTAATTTAGTAACATCTTTGCAAACCCCAAAGCTGACATTTACCTTCTCGTAAATTAAAAAGATACAAAATTAAGATATGGCTGCATTGATTTTTTTTTAATTTATCATCATATTTGTACCTTCATAGTTGCCATCATTTTCTACACCTCCTACATTGGACTATTTTCCTCTCAAGTGAAAGCAACAAAGAAAAGTAATCGTCATTGTCCTGCCTCTTATTGGTTCTATGGTATTATTGACATGCTCTTCCTCTACGATGACTATCCATCACTACTACTATTATTGCCAATCTGCACCTTCATAGCCACCATCACTAAAAATTAACCTCTGACCACCAGGTACTCCAAGCATTACCACTTAATCAACCATTGTCACATTCAATCATCAACTTAGTCCCTCCAAAAAAATGATTGTCACCATCAAAAAAGTTAAATCAGCACACCATTACCACAACCTTTCTAGGCATTACTGCATCAATCCTTTATTTTTCAAGCCCCGATCATCGGCCACCGCAAAGCATTGTCACCCGTGATTGTCTCTCAACAGGTTAACCCAACCAAAAAAGTTCTCTCCATTTAGGTATTGGCTTAGAAATTGTTTGCAGAAGATGATACTTATCGTCAATAACTTAATGTCATAAAATTTCTTATTAACTTTAAAGAATACATTTACCTCACTATATGTATTTGTAAAATTCACTTATTTACAATTATATCAGCACTCTGCAGTGTTAATGTCGTAAAATTTCTTAATAACTTTAAAGGTTACATTTACCTCACTACATGTACCTTCCTCACCCCCAACCCCGCCCCCGCCATCCACACACCCCACATGTATATGCAGGCACGTCTTCAAGAATAAAAGATGAAATATTGAAAATCCGAACTCTTAGGCAAAGGAAAAAAGAAAGAAACTACATCCCATTTCAACACAATAACGACATGTGCATCACCTAAGATATCAACACAAAGAGTAGATATTCAGCAGATAAACCACATAACATCCAACTATAGTTTGCGCTGCTAAACTATTGGAACAGAGGAACTACATGTTTGTACGGCTAAACTCAGCCTCATTTAACACCCAACTATACGGACATGTATATGCCAAAAAGTCCACGTCCAAGCACGCATTCAAGAAGGAAAAGATGAAATCTTGAAAAACCCAACTCTAACAAGCCATTTCAACACTATAATCAGATGCTCATCACCTAAAATTATCAACATAGAGTGTAGATACGATAAATTCAGCACAAACCAAGAACATAACATCTATCATTGCATTTCAAAATCCAAAAGATTTGGTTTGACTCACATACCAGTAGTCCTGGTCAATGGTGAGCAATTTAGTGACGGCAAAACTGCCCACTTCAAGAACAATTGTGCCATTTATCGCCCTATCGACCGGCTTATCAAAATCTTCACTACTCTTTGAAGAAGAAGAAGACGAATTGAAGAAGCCCAGGAAAAGCAGTACATAAGATGTTATAGTGGGGTAACCACAATTCTACTAATGATGGCATTCACAACTAAACTGTCGTCACTCCATATGCATAATTTTCCTTGAAACTAACAGGTATGTTCCTTTTTAGACGAAAATAAATAACCACATGTATTAGTTAGCGAGGGTGGACTACTGGGTACAAATTAGAATTTCAGTAAACCCAACTGCAACAATGATATAATATTATGATGTCCTTCTCTATCCAATTGAGCCCCTGTGATCGGATGCATCAAGCCAAACTTTTAGCTGGTTGTGTAAGATGAATATTCAGATTTTGTCAAACAGTGATACGCCATCCATGATTCATGCATGCAATTGTACTTTATGCTTAAAGAAGAGGGGTACCTGGTATAGAGACAACAAGTGGAGGAAGAGAGGATTTGATGGATATTGCTTCAAACCAAAATCTGGAGTGCTGATTTTATGGGTTTGATTAAAGGAGCAAGTTACCTGGTATAGATACGGCAAAGGAGAGGTGTACGACGGCATGAGGATGGAGTTGGAGGTTGAGGGCAGCGTCGACTTGAAGCTGTGTACGGTGGGGGAAGAGGGAGGTCAAGAGTTTTTGTTCTTTTGGGTTTCTAAGAGTATTCAGTTGCTTGGTTGCTGGCCTAAAAGAGTTTTGGTCGAAGAGGAGACTCTAGGAATGAAAATCCAATCCTACGTGGCAAGAAATTATGAGTTTCAAAAGTCTGATGTGGCGTAATTATAGAGCTTTTAAAATCTTATGTGTCGCAATTTTAAGCGAAGGCTTCAGCTTTATATATATATAGATTTGTTGTCGAAAAGTACTAAAACGTGGGTTCCAAGAATTCCCCAACCGAAGGTTTGAAGCAAAATTACACGTACCTGTGACCACCGCCCCTCTTCAAAATGGCTGGATAACCTAACCACCACACCGAACCCACCCAAATATAGCACGCCATTCCTCTGAATAAACTTTGGCTCCTACCCCGGTTGTAAGAATCTTCCTCCAACCCTGTGTATAGTGACAATTAATAGTCACAACATGTTTCTAGTTGATTTTCTTCTAATACTTTCAGTGACAATTATTAGCAGCATTTTTTTAGCGTCACTGAATAAAAACTACTAAAAACATTTAGAGACGATTGATTGTTAATATATACAGGGTAGGAAGAAGATTCCTCCAACCGGGGTAGCAGCTAATTTTTTTTCCATTCCTATTCACCACTCTGCGCGATCGTTCATGTCCTTTACCCTTCAGTCGGAGGCCGTTATCGCCCACCCAGCCCTCCTCCGCAACGAAATCCAGCTTAAAACTACTTCATAGTTCGCGGCCCAAACGAGCATGTGATGCAAAGCTACCACATCTTTCCCCACCTTTTCACAGTACCGGAAGGATCCCGGATGCAGGAATCTGCATGCAACAACGCAGTGTTGCACTGACTCATTCTTTGACGACACAGTATTATTTACAATTTTTCGTGGGAGTAAGAGGCCATCGACACAGGCGCATGCAGCTTCCTATGCAAAACGGACTTGCGACGATGACGAACTCCGGCAACGCACCGCCTCACTTTGCTCCGCACTTTTTGATGGACTCCATCAGGATCGTGGCTTGGAACCTTAGAGGTGCAGGTCATACACCTGCGAGGCTTGCACTTACGGACCTGTACCGTCGATATCAGTCGTCTGTTTTTCTCGACGCAATTGGACCTGCCATAATCACAAGCAATCATTCGAACCTTTCCATATGACAACCATTTCATCCAACGAGCAAAGGGACGATCTGGTGGCATGTGGCTTCTGTGGCAGTAGGGGGTCGTGGAAGTCCGATTGGTGTATGTTACTGTGTGAACAATTCATGTTACTATTCACCGCCCAGGTACACCTCCCTGGCTTCTCTCTGGTCTTTATAATTACTACCAAGTAAAAATGTAACAACGAATTTGGGATGAACTGGTGGTGGTTTCCTCTGTTGGCTCCTTCAGTTGGTTAGTTCTAGGTGACTTTTAATGCCTTGTTGTTGCCTGCGGACAAATTAGGAAGGCTTCCACCCAATAGAAGCAAGGTGGAGTCCTTTAATGCTTGTGTACAGGACTGCAATCTAGATGATCTAGGATTTAGTGGACCCCACTTCACATGGTCGAATCGGCGATACAGCCTTCACCATATTCGCAAACGCCTCGACCATGCACCGGCTAACCAAATGTGGAAGCTACTTACCCGAATGCCTCTGTCCAACATATTCCCTACGTAGCTTTTGACAACATCCCCATTCTGGTCTGTATTGACGGGACTAATCTACAGTCGACAGCTCCAGTTTGTTACAGTAATGATTGGAGCGCGCACCCGAGCTACCACCAGTTAGTATAGGATGCTTGGGCCACCCCTGTTATTGGATCTCATGCTTTTACATTCTCCCGTCAATGTAGTCTTGTAGCGTCTATATCCGCACATTGGACAAGACAAGTTTACGGTAACAAATGAGCGCAAAGTGATTAAGCGTTGGCCGAACTAACTCAATTGCATAGGCACTTATCAACTTGTACTAATTCTGACCTTATTCTCCGGGAATGGTATCTTCAATCTCAGTTGTCCACGCTTCTCTGCCAAGAACTGAATTATTGGAGCCAATGGGCTAAAGATCACTGGCTAAAATATGGTGATTGCAATTCATCATACTTCCATGCTAAAGTTAACAAATGACGCAAACACAATCGCATCAATGCGATCAAACTACCTAATGCTGAGTAGGAAGTCAAACCGACACATTCGAGACATTTTTATTGATCACTTCACAACACTTTTCACTTCCACTAGGTCCTTCTCTGCCACTTGCTATGACTATCTAGATGTCCTCAGCTGTCGGATTCACAACGACAATTACTCCTCCGGCCTATTTAGGTAGCCGAGATTGAAGCTGTTATCTTTCAACTTAACTCCCACAAAGCTTTACGGCCAGATGGCCTCAACGGCCACTTCTTCAAAACGCATTGGGAAACAATAAAATGGACCGTTATTAAAACTATTCAAGCTTTTTTCCACTCCGGCTGCCTATTACGTAAGCTAAATAACACTTTCGTTGTCCTTATCCCAAAACGTGAAAATCCTTCCACCCGGGAACACGACCGGCCTATCAGTCTCTTCAACGTAATCTACAAAGTCATAACCTATATAATGGTCCACCGTATGCAACCATTTCTTAGTCAGCTTATCTCCCCGTTCCAAAATGCATTTGTTTCTTCGCGCCGCATTACAGATAACACACTTATTATGCACGAACTGATACACTCCTTTAGAAAGAAGAGGGGCTGTACAGGCTCCATGGCTGTTAAACTTGATCTTGCTAAAGCCAACGACATGCTAGAATGGCAATTCATCTGCCACACACTCCATAAATTTGGGTTCCCATTCACCTGGATTTAATCTGATTATGGAATGCGTTTCCACATCTTCCCTAGAACTTCTTATCAATGGTCGACCTAATACACCTATCTACCCCGAGTGAGGAATTCGGCAAGGAGACCCGTTTTCCCCTACTTATTTATCATTTGTATGGATATGCTCATTCACTCAATCCTTCTCTCACATCAAGATCACTACATTACTGGGCTTAAAGCTAGTCGCAATGGGCCAGCCATCCCCATTGTGTGCTTCGCCGATGACTGCTACCTTTTTCCACGCGCCGAACGTACATCGGCGGACTGCATAGTGTCTTTACTGGATGAATTCAGCACAAATGCAGGACCTCCTATCAACTTCCAAAAATTATTGCTTTTGTTCTCCACCAATGTACTTCGTTCCAACAGAAGTGCAATTGCACGAATTTTCTAAATCCCTCCTGCCTCTCGCCATGAGAAGTACCTGGGCCTCCCTTTCATTAGAGGCCGAGTTGCTCATGCCACTTTCCAGGCTACTTTTGATAAACTTACTCAGCGTATCCAGTCCTGGGAAGGACGTTTCCCGTCTTATGGTGGCCGTGCCACCTTAATTAAATCAGTCCTTTCAACAGCACCAAATTACTTAATGCAAACTTACCAACTTCCCCAGGCCACCTTAGTGGCCTTTCAACAACATTTCGTTGCTTCTTCTGGGGGGCATCCAATGGGAGACCACGACCCGTTTTGCTCAAATGGGACACTTATATGCCACCTAGTGAAGGATGGAGGGCTTGGTGTTAAAGACTTGCCCATATTGAGTGGGCTATGGAAATTGCCTCTCCCATCAAAAATACAGATTTTCCTTTGCTTCTCTTTAATGATCAGCTGCCCACAAGCGCACCGCTTTTCCACCACCATATTGCCCCCACTATGCAGTGTTCTCTGTGCTTTTCTGCAGTTGATGACTCTGCCCCACTTCTTCACCTCTTGTCCTTACTTTCAGCCATTTCATAAAGCTCTCTCCGTTATCCACCCGTCCACCCACAACCTTGTCACCACGCTTCGACTATTGTCACATCTCCCCGTTCATTGCGGCCCTGACCATCCTCTGTACAGTGCACTATTCATTTGTGGCATGCTTGGTTGGCCAGCAACAATGCCATTTTTCGCCACCAAGCAATTAACTGTCACGCCATCATTCGTTCTGCTAAACTTCACGCCCATGAATTTTTCAATCTTTCTTCTGTTGCGAGGCCCCCTCTAAAACCCGCCTGCCTTCCCATCCACGTAGGCTAGGTTCCCCCTCCCCATATGCACGTCAAATTCAATGTCGACGGTGCATCAGCTGCCAATCCAGGTCCCGCCGGTATCGGCAACATTTTACGTAATCATTCGGGTGCTGTCTTAGGTGGATTCTCTAGTCACGTTGACACTACTAGTAAAGTCACTGCAGAATTGACAGCTAAACGACGAGTACTTAGCATTATCCATGAGCATCACCTCACGCATGTTATCATTGAATCTTACTCCCTTGTTGCCTAGACTTGTCTCCGCAGGTGCACAGCACGCAACCAACGGCACCTCCCCCTCTTTCAAGACTGCCTGAAGCTACTCCACAGTCCCCTACAGTACAGCTGGTATTTTGTTATCGCGAGGCTAAACGAGTGGCAGACTTATTAGCCAAAACTGTCAGCCTCGATTCTTTTGTAGCTACTACTTATGTTCAACCCCAAGAGTGCATAACCCCCTTTTGCTTTTTGATATGTAAGAAGGAGATTTGTCCCGCCGGTTCCTGTAATATAAATTTCTTATGTATATATTATTAGTACCTGACCAAAAAAAAAAACTATCTTGAAGTCTGATCTGCAGTGTATTTGTCAAACGGCCCAAATCTTCCTCGCTTCTAGGCAATTTTCTCTCCCACACAATGTTCACTCCCGCCATTTCCCTCACAACTACCATACCTGCGCTAACCAACACGGCAACCTCACTCCCCATAAACCCCAAGCAACAAAACCCTCTCCACACGACCCTCAAATCCCTCTCAAGATCAGGCAAGCTGGAAGAAGCCCTCTCCCTCATCGAATTCCCACCGTCCAAGCCGACCACCAGTCAACCGGATCTCGACACCTACTCCTCCCTCCTCCACGCCTGCATCTCCCAAAAGTCCCTCCACCATGGCCAGCGCCTCTACCTCCACCTCCTCCTACCGAGGAACAAACACCTCCTCTATAACCCTATTTTAAAGACCAAGCTCATCACGCTTTACGCCGTTTGCGGCCAAATCGACGAAGCTCGCCGTATTTTTTACGATGGCATTGGGGCAAATGGCATACCCGAGTCGGTGTGGGTGGCTATGGCAATTGGGTATTCGAGAAATGGGTGTTTTCAAGAAGCTTTGGTTCTTTATTGTGACATGTTGTGGGGGTGTGTCCGACCGGGTAACTTTGCATTTTCGGCTGCTTTGAAGGCGTGTTCAGCTTTGTTGGATTTACGGGTAGGTCAAATGGTTCATGCCCAGATTTTGAAGTTTGAGGAAGAGCCTGACCAAGTTCTGTATAATGGTTTGGTTAGGTTTTATGGAGAGTGTGGGTGTTTTGATGATGTACGCCAGGTGTTTGACGAAATGCCTTGTAGGAATATCGTTACTTGGAACTCCTTGATAGCTGGGTTTGCTGTGAGAGACAAGTCATTTGAGGTTTTTGAGGCTTTTAGGAGGATGCAAGGAGAGGGAGTTGGGTATAGTTGGGTTACGTTGACTACTGTTTTGCCGGTCTGTGCGAGAGTGACTGCGCTTTATAGTGGGAAAGAGATACATGCACAGATTGTAAAATCAGGTGAAAAACCGGATGTGTTGGTGCTGAACTCACTTATGGACATGTATACGAAATGTGGTGCGACGGATTATTGTAGGAAAGTTTTTTATTGGATGCGAAGGAGAGATCTGACAACGTGGAACACCATGTTAAGAGGATGTGCAATGAATGGGTGTATGGCGGAGGCAATGGAATTATTCAGTGAGATGATTGTCTCTGGTTTTCGTCCAGATGGAGTAACTTTTATTGCGTTATTGTCAGGTTGCAGTCATGAAGGGCTTACAGATGAGGGGCAAGCATTGTTTGATAGAATGCGGGTAGAATTTGGTATTTCGCCAACCTTGGAGCATTATGCTTGTTTGGTGGATATATTAGGTAGAGCCGGGGCAATCAAGGAGGCACTGGAGGTTGTGAAAAATATGCCTATGAAACCAAGTAGCAGCATCTGGGGTTCATTACTCAATTCGTGCCGACTATATGGCAATGTTTCTCTAGCAGAGATTGTTTCAACAGAGTTGTTTGAGCTTGAACCCAATAACCCAGGGAATTACGTGATACTATCAAATATTTATGCAAATGTAGGGATGTGGGCAGGTGTCAAGAGGGTGAGGGAGTTGATGATAAAGAGGGAAATCAAGAAAGAGCCTGGCTGCAGTTGGGTGCAGCTGAAAAATAGAATACACACTTTCATTGCTGGTGGATGTTTTGAATTTCGTAACTCAGATGAGTATAAGACAGTTTGGAATGAATTGATGGAAGCTATGGAAGTAGTCGGATATGTCCCAGATACAAGAGCTGTGCTTCATGAAGTAAATGAGGATACGAAGACGGAATGGGTATGTGGGCATAGTGAACGGCTTGCAACAATGTTTGGGCTCATCCACACTGGATCAGGAATTCCAATTAGGATTGCAAAGAATCTTCGTGTTTGTACAGATTGCCATTCTTGGATGAAGTATGTATCAGTTGTTACAAAAAGAGTAATAATCTTGCGAGACACAAAACGCTTCCACCATTTTGAAGAAGGAACATGTTCTTGCAAGGATTATTGGTGATTTCTCTGTCAAAGCTAGTACATATATGCTTTGTAAGTTCTTCCTTCTTTTGACATATCTTTTATGGAGAACCTATTGGTGTAACCTTTCGCTCAATACTAAGATTGACAAGAAATTCTTCGATTCATTCTGGAAATAGATGGTTCATACAGGCTTTTCCAGAATATTCTAGTGTCTTCTACCAATGCGTATGTGTGTTTCCATGGTAAACATTACAAAAGTTCAAAAGCAACAAATATTGGTTACGGGACGCGATCAAATTTATGAGAATAAGCTTGCCTATGTCTTATCAAATTTCTGTTACTGACTAATGAGTAGAGCTAAGCAGCTAGGATAAGGCAAACATGAGAGGTATCATTGTCACGTTCGACATCATATATTTATTTTTTCACTTGCCTAAGTCTTAGAGGCAAGGCTGAATGATCTCCTTGGTGCATTTCATTCAGATGAAACTGTACTGCAAAATAATCAGACTCTTGATTATATGCAATGATGTCTTAAGGTGCTTTATGGTTGGAACAAGTGCATAAGCATGGCTAAAAGACTTTAAGCTTAAGTGGCCAAGTGGTTGTATTGTTAAAAGACTACTTCCCTAATGTGACAGTCGGTACTTATATACCCTGCTATTTAGTAAAATTCAAATTATGATCTTTTAGATGTGATTGGTTACTTACAGAGTTAATCATACGTAAGCATGATAAACATTTTTGTGCTCATGCTCTAGTAGCTTTCAAATAACCTGTAAGCTAAGATGTCTCGCTAGTATTCCCACTTGCATTTGGTCCCTCTTTATGTCTATGCCATGACGTGCAACCTATTCTGTTTGTGCCTTGTTAAGCACCCTAGTATGTTGATGCCGTATTAAGCACGATTAGTATGACTACCCACATGTGCTGGCGGGCTTGTACATGAGGGGGAGCATAAAAGCATACTGTAAGTAGTTGGGACCATTCTCGTATCGCTTAAGAGAAGCTCTTACCATTCTTTAATCGCTTCAGAATGCTAGTAATTTAACAATGTCATCAGACATTATGTAGGAAGTCGCGTTTCAAAATTTGTTTCACACGTAAAAGCTAACAAGGGGATGTTAAGAACCTAATTATGCAGAATGTGGTAAGTCGTGCTTCAGATTTTGCTCACATATATATGCAAACAAATGGATGTTAAGAAAACTTCTGGAATGCCAGAAATACCTTTCGCTCTTTCCACTGTGCCAAAATATTAAAGACACCTCTCTCTCTTTCTCTCTCTCTGGTATCTGGCATCATAAATCTAGCTCTAGTTGCTTCGATGAAGCAAATGCCTCTACTATTCCTCACCTAAAAACATGGAACTTTGTTGCTCTGCTTCATCTACAGGAGTGCAATTTGAAAGAATGGAGAAGGTTGAGAAAGGATGCAAATATCTTACTCAAGAGACAATAGTGCAGATTAAACTTGCGTGTTACAACTAAAAAAAAAGGTACGTGCTTTCACGTCTATCTAACATCATTCTGATCCTCTTTGCAATTCCATTCTTCTTCTGTTTCTTCCTTAATTTCCCATCGACTTTTGAACGTGTTATCCTGTTTGTGCAGACATTGCAATTCTTCGCTGATCGGTTACGTGGCAGTTAGGTTTATTCCTTTGCATCCTAGGAATCTATGAGGGGCTATGTTTGTATGAATAGATTTGACTTTGCCTCAAAGAAGAAGCGTCTGCACGAATTTCACTATAGCCAATATAATGAGCAATTATGTTTAAGTGCCAAAAAGTTGAACCCACCTTAATTCTTGAGTCCGTTTTTACTTTTTAGTGCTCTATATACCTTCATTATGGCGACTTTTGATTGGGCTGGTAGAAGGTTGATTTTGTAATCTTGGGCAGAACACTCAGCTTTTGAATGCATCTTTTGATTTTTAGTGGTTGCTTTTCATGCCCTTCAAATCTAAAAGGGGGAAAAGCCTGTTCTTAGAAGGTAGGGCATATATATCTGAACTTTCTTTAGGATAAAATAATACTGATTTTAGACGGCAGATTATGCTTCTCCCTTAGCGGTAGAGATCACTATTACCCTGTCATTTTACATTGTGTCAGATGTGTATTGCGCATTTTCACTATTTGAAGGTGTCCTCACCAACTTCTATTGTTATGGAATTATTTTCTCTGGGCACCGTAACCTCATTTAATCCTCAGAAAATAGCATGGTGAAGAGTTTAATATGTATAGTACTTCGACTGCAATGAAATTGCCCAGTTGATATCGATTGGAGGATCTGGTATTGCCAAAAGGCACTATTGACGTCAGGTTCAGCTACTTCTTGAAAGAACAAAAGAGGTAATTGCCAAAGGTCTCCCTCTATGAGAACATAGTTTTTTCATGTTGGAATAGCATCAAATTCCTCTACGCTCATGAAATTTTATATTCATGCTTCCATCTGAATGCCTACTGCAAGCAGTTCTCTATGGAGTTTCTTTGTTCTGGGGCATGTGTGATACCTTAGACTGACTCAAACTTTAGGCATTGTATTTTGGGTGGATTTTGTCTCTACTGTGGTGAAGATATTTATGTGCTTGCAATACTAGCATAGGTCTTTAGCTGTAAGAATTGATCACTGATCTGATCCGTCCCTTAGATGCCTTTTAATTTAAGTGTGGTGCGATAGCAAGACCATGAAACAACAAAAACAAATCTAAAAATTGATCCCACCTGGGGGAAAAAGTTTGATGTTTTCTCTATCAACAATCCGCAAAGATTATAGGAAAAACTTTAACCCAAAAGCACCTGATAACCAAAATTATATTCTAACTAGCCCAGAATCCAGTGCCAAGCACGGGATTGTTAACAAACAATAATTTATTTTAGTAGTTTTGAAATATATAATAAAATATATTGTACAATTTTATATTTTTATGGTTATTTCATTAAAGATAGTTTCTTTAATTTTTGACTTGAACTTTCTTGTAATATAATAGACTAACCCTTCTGGTGAAATATCAATAAGTAAAGTCCTTGTACATATTGTTTATTTTGATTTGGTAACAATATAGATCAACAAAAATTAAAAATTTATTTAGTACACACAAAAAGAAAAAAGTAAATTCTACTGATAAAAATATGTGGAGAACATATTGAGATTAATTTGCTATTACACAAGACATTTTTATTATTTTTTAAGTATCTTTTGAAAATAATTTGTACTTTTGAATGGATTGCATATTAGTTTAATTACGCATTAGTTTAATTTTGATAGAGAAAATTTTGGTCTATATATTTATTTATAGCATGTTATTTATATAAGTTAATCAACACGACTAATTAAGTAAGGATGATGAGGTATTTTTAGAAGTAAGTGTAATCTACTAACAAAGTGTACAAAGAAAATAGTAATCAGTGTATGGGGTAATTATGTAAAGCTTAAAAAGCTTAACCAACATGATTATATATGATAGCTCAAAATCTCGTAGTAAGAAAATTATTGAACAAAATTCAACTAACATTTCACAATGTATACAATAAACATGTTTATTAAGTAAGATTTATCTTCAAGATATAATAAGGTTTTTAATATAAGTTTTAGTCTACATTTATCACAACATAACTAATATCTTTTTAGATTTTATATGTAATTCTATTTAGAATTATAAAAATTAATATAAAATAATAAATGGTATATTGCTAATGTAAAATTTTGGATGTTTAAGAGTTTAATTACTTGCATTAAATACCATAGAAAAAAATTGGTTCAAAACTTTTTCAACATAAAATTAGTTGAATTTAAGAAATGCTCACATAATAAATGTTTTAAATTTACACTATTTTTTAAAATATATTTCATATAGAATCTGCATATTATGGTATTTCTATCTTTAACCAATGCAACTAAATAGGATAACGCAAGAACTTGGAGAAAATACATTATTGACCAAAATTTTTAACCAACATATTAATAAAGTTAAATTCATATTTGAATTTACAGAAAGCTTAAATATGAATTTAAAATAATATCTAATTTTTCTTATTAAATATCTTAAGTAAAATTTGTTTTACATGTCAATATTTTGTGTTAGAGAACTTTTTTGATATATAATATTTAAATAAGGTCATAATAAGTTATTATATTGGTTAGAAAATTTTGAATGTTTCTAATTGCATAAGGCTTATTATTTAAATATTTACTATATTTGTCGATTTTATTTAATTGCAAAATTAAGGACCCCGTTTAAAATAATGTTTGGAGATCTTTAGCAACATTAATATATTTAACATTAAAAACACAATGCAACGAGGTGTCATGAGCTATCATTCCATTTCTCGCCTCATCAGTTATTAGATATTATAGCTCATGATCCCGAGTCAAGCTCGAGTAAGTTAATAAAATATTTTAAAAAGTTATAAAAAGTGTATCAATGCGTATCACATTTCAAAAAATAAAAAAGTGATTAACATTTTATGGGAAAAAAAATCTACTTTCGCTAAAATTATAATTGTTTGTAAGAAATTTTTATACTTTTATTTGTAACAGTTTCACTTTACTTGTCAAGATTATATTATTATTAAGTTCATTTAGTGGTCCAATCTGTAGCCTTTCAAAACCAAGTTTTCTTAGTTTTAAAAGTTAGGTTAAGAGTTCTTTAATCTTTGAAATCGTAAATGTCATGGTCAATTATTATCTTCTTCATAAATCATTGTTTCAAGAAATCACCAACTTATTAAGATACGAACATGAAATTTAGTAGAATATTTTTCATTTCATACACATTTAAAATTGCAATTATGAGATAGTCATGCAATTATTGCGGAATATATTGTATAAGTATATATGTTTGCTTTAGATCTTCTTAACTGTAAGTTTAAAGAATTATAAATGGTTGTATTACCGTGTCGTCGCTAGAGTTTTGTGTTCTTTAAGCTTTTCTTTTACATCGCCAGGCGATATTGTAATACAATCTATTCATTATTCTTTCAACTTACAATTCAAAGGAATTAAAGTAAACATATTTGCGTATGCAAAAATTACGCAATAATTGCATGACACTATATTCAAAGTTTTAATAATCAAAATCAAAGCCTAATATGTAAATATATGTCTGTAGTATAGAGTTTAAACAATTGATTTTCTAGATTTATAAGGTTTACAAATATCGCGACAATTATACTACGATTTTTTCAACATTTGATCGCAGTTAATAGGTACTACTTTTATAGGAAGAGGAATTAGTATGCGACAATTACAAGAATTTATACAACTCGTTGAATGAGAAGAAAGTTTAGATATCTTCAATCAACCTGAAGAAATTATAACAGATATAGACTCGGATATAATGAAAGACTTAAAAGACCTAGATCTAAGCCAAGCTTTTATCTCGCAACCCGTTCATATAGATATATGTGAACCGAAAATAAATTATAAAACTGAGTTAGACAATAAAATTGATAAAGCATTGGAAGAAATAGAAACTATAAGACAAAAAGATTATAATCTTTTAGAAGATATTAATCTAAAAGAAGAAGAAGAATTTTAAAAAAATATATATCTAGAAGAAATAAGTATAGAAGAAGAATTTTTAAACAATTATGAATTATATTCTACTACAGAAGGAACCATAGAAGACTATTTAAACAACAAAATAAATTCATATATAGACGCAGATTCTATCACAATAGAAGATGTTGAAGAATTAGAAGAAACAAATGATACAAAATCTGTTACAACTCAAATTTCTTTAAGTAATACCAAATTTAACCTAATGAATGAAACTCCATACATTCTTATGGACGAAAGTGGTGGTTCAGGAACCACACATAATCAAAATAATGATGGTAGTAGATTCTATACAACTCAACCTACAAATAGACCACAATATGCATATGGCAATCTACCAAGACAAAGTGCAACAATAGAAAATACAAAATATGAAAGACCAAATTATAGACCCAAAGGTAAAAAACATCCTTTAGAACAAAACTTTAAAATACAAAAGGTAACAGAACCTTTTATTTTAAATATAACTGCAGTTGATCCACAACAAAGAACTAATTATATACAAGTATGGAAAGATGCAGTAGTAGCAAATTTCATTACTAAACAGTCAGATAATTTAGAAACATGAGAAGAAATGATAAGATACATGACACAATTCTTAGGGCCAATAGCTAAAGCTAATTTCGAAGAATGGCAGCAAGCCTATCCTAATGATTTAAAAGAAATGGCAGACTTAGGCTCCAATCCTTATAATTTTGTAAACACAATACAATTAATATTAACAGGAAGAAATCCCAATACTGGAGATGTTATTATACAAATAGAAGCGACTAGAAAATTAGAACAAGTACATCTATATAACTGGCATAATATAAAACATTTTATGCAAGAATACTATTATTTTGCCTCACAAAGTGGAAACATATACAACTCAAATGTTATAGACAAATTTCTATATAAATTACCAGGAGCTTTAGAACAAGAAATTAGTGAAACAATTAAAAAAGTTTACGAAAACCCGAATCAAAGACCAGCCTATTCCTTAGGAAGTGTCTTTGAACAAGTAATAGAAATTTTAGTTTCAAAATGTACTAATATACAAATTGCTAGACAACTTAAAAATGAAACAAGCTTTTGTAAAGAAATATATACACCTCAACACTATGGTCAAGAAGAATCTAGACCTAAATATACTAGAAAGCCTTTGAGAAGACCAAAACAACCTAGAAAGACGTATTTCCTACGAAAAAGTAGAGCTAGAAAACCTTTTTTTAAATCCTAGACATGTTAGAAAATATGACAATAGACGCATCTATAAAAATAAAATTACATGCTATTCATGCGGAGAACCTGATCATTTAAGTTCTAATTGTCCTAGAAGACAAAATAATAATAATTTCAAATCTATGATAGTTAATAATACAAATGAAGATTTACTAGAAGTAGAAGAAACGTTAAGTGATACTGAAAGTATTTATAGTATCAAATCTATAGAAGAATACGCAGAAGACATTTGTTCTTTAAGTAGCGATGATGAGGAAGAAGTGCTTCCCGTCGAAACTACTGATCAAATAGACATGTTTATAAACTCCTTAAAACAATCTAATATCTATAATTTTATGTTTAAACCCTCAGAACAAAACTTAAACACATAAGACAATTGTCAACACCAATGGGAATTAGGAAAAGGTTTAGACACCAATACATGTTATATCTGTAAATGGTATCCCGCCATTAAAGTAAGATGCAAGTGCAATTTATGCTATAAAGAAGCATGCACTAAATGCCTAAAACAAAAATACAATTTAGACATCAGTAAAACAACTACGTCTAAATCAACACAAGATAACACTTATTACGATAAGAATGTTAATAGACGATTAGAATATTTAGAACAAAAAATAATACAAATTGAAGATACCTTAGCTCATATTAAAGAAAATCTCATAGAAACTATAAATTTAGATGATCCTAATAAACAGCTAATGTAAGAATTTAATATTGACAAATTTTGTACACAAACAAGATTTAATAATCTAGTAACTATTAGACTACAGATTATACACCATAAAAAACGTGTAGAAACTAATGCAATTATTGACACTTGCTGTACGATTACAGTACTAGATCCTTCTATAATTAACAGTGATTATATAAAAACCCTAGATAAACCAGTAACTGGAGTTGGTTTTTCCAACACTCCAATTCAATACACTACATATATTACTAATGCAACTATCACCTTTTTAACCCCATGTAATACACAATCAAAACCATATTTACTTAAACATGCATTTTGTGCTCCTATTTTACATCAAGAGGGCAAAATTATCCTTGGGATAAATTTCTTATTAGCAAATAATAATACAATTACAATTTCAAAAGCCTTTTTTCAAATTGTACAACAAACTACTCAAACACCTATTAATATTGACACACCCTCAGAGTACGCTCAGAAGCGTGGTGGGACTTACATAGAACTTAAAGGCAAAAATAAGATATGCGAAGAATGCAGCCAGGGTAAAACAAACTGCTGCATAAAAAACATAAAAAATTGTCGAATAGAAGAAATTACTGAAAATGAAGAAGAATATCTTCATATAAATAACAATGACATTTATAACAAAGATAGAATAGATTACAACTTAATAAGCTATTTTTCAAATAAACATGATATTCTTAACGCTATAGAAAAATTATCCTTTATAGGAGAAGACCCTATTAAAAGATGGGACTTAAACAAAATATATTGTAAGTTAGATATTATAAACCCAGACTATATTGTTAAGACTGCTAATATAGAAGCAAGTAGTTTAGACACTGAAGACTTTAAAATGCATATTAAAGAACTTATACAATTAGGAGTAATCAGATATAGTAACAGTCCACACAGATCAGCAGCGTTATAGTTAGAAACCATGCTGAGATAATTAGAAACAAGAGTAGGATGGTAATCAATTATAAAAGACTAAATGATAATATAAGAGATGATAGTTATAACATTCCTAATAAGACTTTTCTTTTGTAAAATACAAGGTAAAAGAATTTTTAGTAAATTCGACTGTAAATCTGGCTTTTACCAAATTAAAATGTGGCCCGAAGACATTAAGTGGACCGCATGCACTACACCCGAAGGCCTCTACGAATGGCTAGTAATGCCTTTTGGCCTCAAGACAGCCCCAAGTATCTTCCAAATGGATGATATTTTTAGACCTTACAATGAATTTATCTTAGTATATATTGATGATATTTTAATATGTAGTAAAAATGATACCGAACACATTGCGCACCTAGATTTAGCATTTAAATTATTTGAAAAACATGGCTTGATTCTTAGTAAGAAAAAAGTCGAATTATTTAAAACAAATGTTAAATTCTTAGGGATGGAAATAGGGAATGGTAGAATTAAATTACAAGAACATATAGCCAAAAAGATTCTACAATTTTCAGACAAACTTGAAGGATTAAAACAAATACAAGCATTTTTAGGCTTACTAAATCAGGCTAGAATGTATTTCAAAGACCTGAGTAAACTAATAGGACCTTTATATAATAAGACTCGTAAAAATGGTCAAAGACATTTTAATACAGAAGATATTAACCTTATAAAAACTTTAAAAGACAAAGTAAAACAATTACCCGACTTATATTTACCATTAGAAACAGATTATTTAATAGTTCAAACAGACGGTTGCAAAGAAGGTTGGGGAGCAGTCTTATATTGCAAACCAAATAAATACAGCAGTAGAAAAGAAGAAAGATTATGCAGATACGCAAGTGGTAAATATAAAGAAAGTAACCAATATTTGACAAGTTTAGATTTTGAATTACTTGCTATTATTTATGCCTTAGAACATTTCAAGGCATTATTAATTTCAAAACATGAATTTAGTATTAGAACTGATTGTGAAGCAATAGTAAGGTATAATAAAAACAAAGATGCTAGATATACAAATAGATGGGTAAAGTTTTTAGCAACCCTTAGCAATTACCGTTTAGACAAAATAGAGTGGCAATACATAAAAGGAAAAGACAACACTTTAGCAAATTTATTATCCCGCAAATTATTACAATAATATTTTGTTTTACAGGATGACTCCTTTTCAAGTCAGACCCTATCTTCGTCAGACATTTAGGAGAATTCAGAGACTCGAAGCTCATCTTCAATTTTTATATGAGTTTGAGACAGATGGAGATGAAGAGTTAGAAATTTTTAAACAAAATCGTATTCAAGCTACAAACGATTTCATTCAAGTCTGTAAGAATGAATTCGATTGGCTTGGAGGAATATTTTGTAGATAAAAACAATTATCTTTGTAATAATAAAATCTTCCTTTTAATAAAGATTTTTACTGCCTTACAATCATATCTATAGACAAATTTTTGTAATTGTGCAGGACAAATGACATCCTCCTCTGATGGACGCTCTAGACAAGCTCATTTCGCCAATCAGACAAATTCGTCTTTTCCAGTACTTTATACAAGCTATGTGGACAATTCAGGCACCAGTAGGATTAATTTTGATGGTAGTAATTTAGGAATTCTACATGTAGGAAGTAAATTTCAAGTAAAAGACCCCAAGTTAGGACCGTTTCCCATAGACCAAGTCACTCTTTTAGACAACCTTTGGCAAGCATTTATTCGTAAAGACAATGGATGGTTTGTTAATTCTTTAAACGGTTTAGCAGCCTATTTTCATAAACTTAGAGATACAAGAAAATATAACTTTTATTGTGTTTTTAAAGGGCAGCAACCCGGTATATACAAACATTGGCCCGAAGCCATGGCACATGGCGTGGGTAATCATACAAGACCATGGTATAAAGGTACACAAACGTATGAAGAGGCACATAAACTCATGACAACACACTATGGTGTAAATTATTTTATAAGTCCAGATTGCACCACAGCCTCCTCTACACAGACAATTGTCCCTTTCTCGCAAACACCTATTCCTTCCTCTTCTGGCTCACAATTTTGCACAAATTGTGATGTCTTAATTAAACATTACAATTTCTTAAGAAGGACAACAGACCAGTTAGCGGTAGATAAACAACAGTTAGAACAACAGCTTTCTATGGTTAAAACACAGTTACAAGTTTATGAACTAGAAGCAATGGACTGGAAAACAAAATACTATACTTTAGTAAAATCCAAGTCCACACAATCCTCTACGTCCGGAGTAAAAGGCGTAGCTAGTCCTGTACAACAGGTAACAGGTAAAGACAAAACAAATCCTGTGATAGTTGGGAATTTACTAAAAATTTCTGAAAAACCCACTGGTTCGGGAGATAGAATCACTAGTCCAGCCTAATAGGTAGCTGGTAAAGACAAAACAAATCCTGTGATAGTTAGAAATTTACTAAAAATTTCTGACAACCCTACTAGTTTGGGAGAAAGAACTACTAGTCCAGCCCCACAGGTAGCTGGTAAAGACTTATCAAATCCTGAGACCCCTGTCCGTTTGGGGAAAATGGAAAAAAGACGCAAGGCGCTCAAGGACACGAAGAAGAGGAACCTTCAAAAGACAAACGGCACAAATTATTTTTGATTTACTACAAGATTTCAACAAGAACAACGAAGTTCAGACTACAAGTCAAGACAGTCAAAATTTTGCACAGAAACCCAACACCAGCGATGAAGATAGAAGACTGCAGCAAGAACTTCTCAAAGTTCTACCAAGCTCAGAAGAATCTTCTTCCAGCACAAACGACAAACAAACAGCTAAAGGAAAAGAAAAGGCTCAAGGACAAAGATGATGGAATATGCTTTCCGTCACCTCCAGCTTTTATCACTCCAAGACAAACCAACTTTCGGCGAAAGAAGACGAATAACTTTCGGCGAATCATGTGGCAGACAAAAGAATCTACTTTTTCTGTAGACTTTAAATAACTTTTGTAGCATTATTTTCACTTTCTGGTAAAGTTAGTCCAATGTAAAAAATAGTGGACGACAACTTTTAGAAAGTAGAAGACACCTGTAAACTTTAGGATTTGTCCGATAGTTTAGACTCTGCCTATAAAAGGCAGTATACAATTCAATTGTAAGATATCGAATGCACTATCTCTCAAGTGCTTTTGTATTCTCCCTGATCAATAAAATTTCTTTGCTCTCAAATTCTCTCTTGTTGATGCGCACAACCTGAAAAGACTAAGAAGCTTTCAAGTTCTCTTTCTTGCTTTCAAGTAAGTTCTTTATTTTATTCAACTAATTTAGTTATTTTGGGGTGAACACGCTCAAGAGGTGAAATGTCATCCAGGAATTGAAAGGGAAAAATCTCATTAACTTAACATGTCATAGAGCAGATAATATATGATAGACTTAGAGATTACATGGCATTTGCTTGATAAAAAGAGACTCTGCCTAATTTGTTTTTCAAAAAACCGATTATGCTTACCATGGAGTGTTTCAAATGTTTTTCCAGAATTCACCTTTAGGTTTTAAGCAAAAGTGGGAGCGAGTCGCTTAGGGTAGTTGCCGAGTGATGGCTTTGAAACCCGTTAGACTAACGCATGCCCTGAGTTTTGAACCAAAGAAGGAAGATTCTTGAAGGATATTTTAAAAGCTCACCCTAGCATCCTGAAGTATTTTGAAATCACAAATTTTATAACCAGACTTTCTATTTATTAAGCTTCTGCCATCTCTTCTCTAAATCTGCTCTCTATTCCGCTGTTTTTTCTTTGAAATGTTCAGTTTATCCAAAACTGGTACAAGCGGTCTAACCAGAGACCCTCGTTTTTTCAAAAACGAAGAACTTTGGATGGACACCAGACGTCAGTAAGGCCCTGCCTGGCACCCCCCAGTTTGGGTGTTGACGATTGGTATAACAAAGTCCGGGGTTCTTCTCTTAGAAAGACTCTAGGTGTTTTTTCCGGCCAAACCTCCCCCCATTTTGGTCTATATGAATTTTTATATTCACATTAAAGAGTAGTTTTAAGAATACAAGTCAAAATTGTTAGTATATTGATTACGTTGAGTTCTAAATGGTTTAGAATTAATTTTTAAATATAACCCTCATTATTCTTGCAAAATTAATCAAATTTAAAAATAAATTACCTATCAAAATTCGAATCAATTGTTAGATCATTTTTTTTAGTATCGTAAGTTGTTTAATTTTAATTTTTTCTTCTGAATTGAAAGTATCATTTTCGTGTTACTTACGGGTTACAATAAACCCTCATTCCTCCTACAAAATTAATTAGATATAACAATAAGGATCCTATCAAAATTTAAATTAATTATTAGATCACGTTTTTATTCTAAATCTCATAAGTTAGTTTTTGGGTCTATGAATTTTAATTTTCATATTAAAAATAATTTTAAGGACATAATTGTCAAAATGAAGTCTTGATAGATTAGTATATTGATTAGTTAGAGTTTTATAATGATTAGAATTAGTTTTAAAATTAACTTTTTCTTCTAAATCAAAAGTTTTATTTTCATTTTTTTATATATATATGAGTTTTTATACTCATATTAGATAGTAGTTATGAAGATACAATAGTCAATATTAAGTCTTAATAAGTTAGTATAATGATAAGGTTGAATATTAGAATGATTAGAATTAGTTTTTGAATTTTAAGGACATAATTGTTAAAAAGAAGTCTTAATACATTATTATATTTGTTAAGTAGAATTTTAGAATGAGTAGAAGTAGTTTTTGAACTAAATAAGACTTTCTAATATAGAAGTTAATTAATTTTAAAATAAGAATATGATGACGTGTCATATAAAGAAGCGATGATGTGTCGCGTAAAGAAGTTATCAATACATTTCTCGCTTCGCTTATTATATGTTATATATAGATCCTCTAATCCATCTTTGTTGCCAACTGAGTTGTATTACATACTTGTGCAGAAGAAGCAAGATAGGATCCGATGAATCTCACTGAGTTTAAGTTAAACGGAACTTTCCATCCCTGGAAGTGATCCTCGAATATGCATAGCATCATTTCCTCACATTAATTAGAAGTAACCTTCGAATCCAAATGAAAACTTGTACAAGGTTTGTCAGATAAAATGCGCTAGTCTCACTCTTTACTCATAACAACAGGGAATCTCACAAGCAAATATAGAGCAGAAAAGAAGCAGTACAGATAGAAAAGCTGACACACTCCAAGTGGTTGGGATACGGCTTTCTTAAATCTAGTTGAGCGTCTCAACAGAACTTGTGGTTCTGAAATAACCATACTGATGCATTTACACGCTTAACGGCCTGTGAACTCTGTATATGTGGCAGTGGCAACGGAATTGGCCGTTGATGAATTAGTATATGTGGATGTGTCGCCACTAATTTTGTTATCTGAATCGACAAAGGTAGGCCTCCTTGGTGGTTTTTGTTCCAGCGAGCGATCACTTAAAAGCAAAACAACAACTTCAGACATTGTTGGTCTCAAAGAAACATGCTGAGTGCACAATAATGCAATCTCTACGAGCTTCTTTACATCTTCTGCTCTGTAGTCATTTGGGTCGAGAGTCTCATCGACCAATCTCGAATACGTGTCTATCTCATAGAGTTTCCAGGCCTGTTATGCAATGATGCCAGAGCACATAGGAAGCTCGGTTAGAAAGTAAAAGAATGACTTGTGATTTATCATAGCGTATTGGGTTATGAATTATCAACTTGCTGTAGACAATTCCATGTGTTAGTCTATTGTAAGAACTTACGTGTTCAAGGAGGAATTCAATGTCATTTGTAATATTCCCTTCAGTGCACCTTCGCCCACTTATAATTTCAAGGATCACTACACCAAAACTGTAGGTATCAACTTTCTCTGACAACTGTCCCTGGATTGCATACTCTGGCGCCGTGTAACCCCTGTTATATAAGAATCTCTACTTATTAGAGAGCCCCTATTTCCTATCTGGGCAATGTAGTGGTACGATTCATGTTTGAATCAGCCATCATTGCGTCCCATTTGTTCCACAAGGGGAGAGAGGCATTTAGTAGTGAACTAAAGCATAATCTGACTTACAATGTACCCGCGAATCTGGTGCTAAGATGAGTCTGTTCTTCAGGAAGAAGCCTCGCCAACCCAAAATCCGCAATTTTGGGCTGAAAATCATCATCCAGTAGAATATTGCTGGATTTTATATCCCGATGGATGATACGAACATGGAACTGCTCATGTAGATAGGCAAGACCCCTAGCTGTGCCAAAGATTATATCAAACCGTTGTTTCCAGTTTAGAGTCCCTCGTTTTTCACCTGTCCATCAAGAAACTCACTAAGGACATACGCAGGAGTTGGAAAGTTGAGATGGATATATATATATATATATATATATATATATATATATATATATATATATATATATATATATATATATATATATATATATATATATATATATATATATATATATATATATATATATATATATATATATATATATATATATATATATATATATATATATAACCTTTAGTGCAAGTCAATAAATATTTTGGTGTTATCTAGAATTTCCTCTTAAAACAGTTTCTAGAGTGCAAATTTCCCAATTAGCTGACGGCTAGAGAGCTTCCACACCAATAGTGAACGTGAAACAAATAGTGATCACATGACTTCGCCACTTTAATTTTTTGGATATGTTTTAATTTTAGACTTTCCTCTAGGATTGAAAGTCTTTCCTCACTTCGCTTCTGATCATGATGAAGCTGCTATGAGTTTGATATTCTCCTTAAAAGACCCTCCCAAAGAACTCAAGAGTACCTACTTGGGCACCTTTTAAGTGGGAGAGTCGTCGTTGCAGGTTGTTGATGGTACCTCTGATCTGACTCGTTGGGTTGCGGGTGGTTGGAGAAACGAGATTGAAACTCGGGTATATTCCACATCAAAAAGATGGTTGAAGGGTTATCCACATAGGCTGCTGGGGGCATTTCTAGGCTGTGGGTGATCAAAGTAGGTTTAGCGGGATGCTATGGTTCAAAAGTGGGAAGATTTGAGCACCCCATTCAACATCGGGCGAGCAATGCATAAAATTAGCCACAAAAGACCTGTCAAGGAACTCATTAGTACCTACTTGGCTAGCCCGTCCATGGAAGGCAATGCCCTAAGGTGGGGCTTTGATTTCAGGATGTTACATGGACTAACAATGTATGGGTAACTAATTCACCAAGATAGGTCTGCGAATCAATCTTTTTGGCAAGGTCTACTTCTTTTTTTATTATAAAGTTGGTAGCTCTAGCAATTTATTAATGAAATTCCGGAGGAAGCAATTGAAAACATACTTCAGGGTTGAACCCTTTTCATTCTCATGCCTTCCGTTAGCATTAAACCTGCCCCAGCCCCCAAAACAAATGCAAATAACTTTTCATAACGACAATAGAGGTTTGTAACAGTAAAAAGGAAAATGAGAGAAGATGTACATGCTCCAAAGATGTTAACATTTGTTTCCACATTGTCAATGTTCTAAATAGCTTGAAAGGAAGTGTAGGCCAACTTACCATATAAGAATCTATCAAGGCTTCCATTGCCCATGTATTCGTAAACAAGCAGTAGATCTGGTCCTTTGCTACTACATCCTAGGAGACGGATGAGATTTCGATGATGAACATTGCTTATAAGCCTAACTTCCCTCTCAAAGTCTGATTTTGCTCTATTAGTGGTTACGGCTAGTTTCTTTACTGCAACAACACTCGCATTCTTTATGATTCCCTGTCCCGTGACATCGAGAAGAAAACATATCAGAAATAATTCAACAACCAACAAAAGAATGACGGAATCTGGAAGAAGTGGCAACTGTACGGCTTAAAAGATGATTTCAGATGGCAGACAGAAAACTTGCATTGTTAAATGATGAATTAATGTTATTTGACGACGAAGAAACTGTACATGATTGAAAAATCTATCTGCTTCGAAATAACAATAATCACTATCCGTCAGCTAAACGTTACTTTTGCTTTACCTTGTATACATCGCCAGAACCCCCTTCTCCTAGCTTGTATTCTTCACTAAAGTTTTTGGTCGCTGATTTCAAATCTTTGTAACTGTAGGTCACTGGTCCTTGCAACTCAGTTGCCCCAAGTATATTACCTGGTAAGAGATAAAAAAAATGACATATGCCTTAAATACTTTAGATCAAAGGGAAGGAAAAAAAGTTCAGATTAAATTCAGGATAAATGGAAGCAGAGTCATCTATACAGTGACGGACAAATATACAAAGAACCATTATAAAATTTGCAGCTTATTACCTTCAGATTGAGCTTGAGAAATAAAAATAACCTGAAATTGCATAAAGACTAGCAATCCTTAGTTACCTCTTTGAGCCACCTTTGGCTTTTCTGGTAGCAGATACCATATAAAGAAAGCAACTATGAGTAAAAGAAGGCCTCCACCACCAACCACACCGCCAATGATGGCTTTCTTCTTGCTTGATTCTCCTGTGGATGTACAAAATCACGAATAGTGTCTTTGACAATGCACTGTAGATTGGATCTAATTTTTAACTCTAGAGTTATGTCTAGGATGATCCCCAAATAAATTCTAGGCTTCTAACAGTTGCTTATTCTAAAAGGAAAAAAGCAAATCAGCAGAGCTGAAGAGATGAAGAATTACTCCAAGTCTATAGCACCACTAAGACTGAAGGTATAGACCCTTTTTGTTGCAGCAAGTCAACATCAAGGCAGAAAGCAAAAAACTGTGAGACCAAAGAAAACGAAAGAGAGGACAAGGAAAAATGTGAAATCTTTCATTGTGGAATGAACAGAGAAGCCGTCTCACCTCCTCCCAGGAAGGGTGTGATGTTAGTTGTCTGGTTATCAGAAAAAAATGAGGTATCCGAGTACCTCAGGAAGCATCCTGAATCAATAGCACTTCCCTCGGCCCGCGGTGGACAACTCTGTATATTGGAATTCGCCACTGCCAAGCAATCTTGGCAACCACTCTCGCTCACTGTTTCGGCACATTGTGCCACGGCATACACTGTTGCACTGCTACCAATCACTCCCCTTGTAGTCGCTGCATAGAAATCATTTATCCTTGGTGTCACACTTACAAGATCTGTTAAGAGACCTTCCACCGCTGCATTAAAAGCAGTCGCCTGAGATGCTGTCTGATTGCTACATATCCCAACATTGCCTGGCTGAGTAGTCTGATCATAGAAGCCGTTACTCTCGTACCTGAATAAAAGAAGCTTTATTTTTATTATTTGATGAGTAAAAAGGAGAAGATTTATGAGTAAGAATTTTCTACCGAGTAACTAAATGGCTGTCATCACCCTCTTTGTTTCACAGGTTCATCCCAAAGACACTGCAGAGAACCGATGAGCCCTCACCTGGAACGAGTCACTTTCCATGTCTTAAAAAGTACCAGATAATTTTGAATTACCACAGGCAGAAGTACCGGTCAACAATTAATACCAAAGAGAAGGATTATTGATGGAACACAAGAAGAACAAGATGCCCGTTGCAAGAATTAAACTAACAGAAATATGGTAAATCCGCGTATTTTGCCTTTTTAGACCAATTTACGAAGCTTAAAGCCCTTGCGCCAATTTGCGATTAAACAATTGAGTACGCTCTTCTAATAGCAGCATGATAAAGTGAATATCAATCCTTGATTTCAGCTACTTTTATCTTATCCCTAGAGTATTCTATTGAAGGGAATGCTTGTTTTGAATCTTTCCGGGAAATTAGAGAGTAAACAACCTAGAGGGACGCAGTTATAGACTTGCATTGTCATATTCTTTTTGCATGTAGCAACTGTTAATTCTAGAAAGACAATATTGAAACATGCCAAACATTAAAGCGTCGCCATCTTTCTGACAAGACCCACAAGATGAGTATCCAACAGTTATCGTGAGGCATCTCTGGATTGATCACAATTTGAAGTTCTCTATTTCCTTCTTCTTGATAAATCATCCAACAAGAAGGAAATTGTGATAATTTGTCCTGGACTAGTGTCTTTTTATGTGAACTTGAAGTATTGCCAAGTTGTATTTGGATATTCTGGCAGCACACTTTGTTTGCAGCTACTTGAGTTTGAATGTGGTAGCGTGTCATTACTTTACTTTAGTCCCTCATCTCTTTTGGAAAAACTATGGAAAGCAAAAATAAGAGAGAGGCATAAAATCCTTATCTGGAGGATAGCTTGGAGTATTTTACCCATCAAACCAATTCAGGATCCTCCATCCGAAATGCTGAACAACATGTGCCCATTGTGTGGCGACCTCCCAAAAACAACCTCTCACTTATTCATTGAAGGTAGCTTCTAGAGACTTTTATGGCTCAACTCGAGATTGGGATTCAGACCTCCTCAACCATCACCTCGTCCTGCTGACTGGTTGATGGCAATGCTAGAATGGCCGAGACTATCAGTGAATGACCAAAAGGAGTATTCTATATTTGCAGCTACCTTATGGATCTTGTTTGGTTCCATCGCAATAAAGTGATTCATGAAGATTTTGGCATCAATGTGATGCGTTTGGCAGAATCAATCAACAAAGAAACTCAAGAGCTAGTAGCAAGGTGTGTTTCTAGCAATTGGTCAACGCCGGCCTTTGGTTGGATTAAGATTAATTTTGATGCGGCCATTAGAGGATCGGAGGCAAGCTTGGCAATGATCTGTAGGAATGCAAATGGTAGTTGTGAATTTGGGTACACTGTGAAAGCTCAATGTAGGAATGCTGAGGAAGCAGAGGCTCTCGCAGCTCTGATGGCCATTGGGAAAGCGGTGGAACTAACGAAGAACTTCGTGATTTTGGAAGGAGATGCTGAAGTAATTGTTAACCTCATTACTGACCACCTCCTATGCCCTCCCTGGAGATGCAGAGATACCATCCTTGAAATTCACGCCCTTTTGGCCAAGATTTCATGCTGGGAAGCTACGCACACTCCTAGAGAGATGAACCGGGCAGCTCACAACCTTGCTGCAAACGCTTTTGCTTACAACCTTTTTGCTTTGTTCCATCATCTTCCTTTTTGCTGTCTAAGTTGGAGGATAATAGGAACATGGTTGTAATTGTTTGATTCTAATAGTTATTTAACCCTGTTATCAAAAAAAAAAAAGAGTTGTATTTCTTGAGTTTGATCTTAATCGGTTCTACGGCACGGCATTTAGTGTAATGGCTAATTTTTGCAATTTATTGTGTGCTGTGTTTTCAGGGAAACTCAGATATGCTATTGCTATGTTACTTGTCAGCTTCATATGAATCACTTGTGACTGCTGGGTGTAAAAGACTTATTTTGGTGATGTTTTGTAGAGTACTTTAATGAGGATAACTCGAGCCAGCAGCGGCCATAGCCTTTGACGTGTCAAAGGAAGTTACCTAAGGAAGCAGCCATCATATATGACACGAGCGCCATTGGCAGCAGAGCAGTTGCGTATCAGAGACACAGCAGCGTCGAAACATGCGACACAGTCTGCTGTGGCCAGGTAGTTCCTGCACTGAGCCATGGCATATACTGGGTCCGAGGTCCTCGACTGCTGTGCTGTTGCAAAGTGTGTGCTGTTAGTCAGCTGGCTTCTGATGTCCGCAAAGGTTGCGTTGCGATTGCTGAAGAAATCGGATAGGTTGGTTGCGTTGTACTGACTGCAGCCTCTGTTCAACAGATTAGTTTGCGGGTCTGATGTTACCGGTCCGACAGATGCAAAAAGAAGGATGGCCACCATCCGCCACCACCTCCGCTGCCACGACGACCACCCTGCCACTGCCGGTATCCCCATCATTATTATTGATGACTTGAATGACTTGAGATTCAACAAAAGTTAGCTGCAACTACCGTAAGAGAAGGCTGGCTCATTTATTTATAATATATATAACAATTGTGAAGCTTGACTTGTATATTTGTTGCTATATTTTAATTGTGGATTAAACTGATTAGTCTAGTGAGTAAAAAATAGAAGCTTCTTAAAAGGTTATTGACGAAGGACATGACGTGATCAATCTTATGAATGGCATTCATCATAATTCCTTAGTTTTATTATACGACTGGTGGTTGACCAAATTCTTCTGGAAGTTTCTCATATCCGGTGATGGTAGGATATATCTTGTACTTCATGTTGTTTCCTTTCCAAATACGTAATGATGAATTAAACAATCACAAGAGAGGATTTAGATCCCATGGTTACAACATGGGTGTTTTACCCATTTTTGTGAGAGAGAGGAAGGGGAGGGGGGAGATAGGGTCTCACAGAAATAGGTACATCACCTCTGCTGTAACCATGAGTTACAGCAGAGGATCCCAATCTCACAAGAGAATAGTCAAGGGGTATAGAGAGTGTTTGAGATTAATTGTTGAATGGTCAAACTTAATTTACTTCAGATCAAATTATATATTGAAGTGTTTGGCAAAAAAAAAATCGGTCGAATCTCTTTCAGTATATTCAAAACCGATTAAATCTAAAATTCACATTTCTTGGATTCTGATTCAATCAGATTTGATCAAGAGAATTATGAATCACATAAACAGACATTAAATACCCCCTTTTAGATTTTAATGAAGTATCATTCGGTCATTTTGTCACACTAAGCCTACTTTCATCCCTCTTTATCCAAAACTATTAAAATCAATTAAAGCTGATTTTAAAAACAGTTTTTGATTTCACAAGGCCTTGTCACCGTTGATCGAATCAACCTTAGGAGGGAATGGAGCTGGAAATCATCCCGGCTTTTGTGAATCAGTTGTAGTTGTGTCCTTACTTGATCCCAGGCGTAGTCGATGGACAACAGGAATTACAATCAACCTATGAAAATCAATTCCATACATCCTCTTAAAGCGTTGGCGGGCCAGTAAGAGGTGATTCATACCCCATTTATTTTCTTAGCGATCATGATGGCAACTCTGCATCTAACGACTTTAACTATATGTATATGACCTATGGATCAAAGGAAATCCTCATCCAGAACCCAAGAGACCCACATAGCACGACTACGCTGGTCTACCTTGGAATGTAGACACTTTTGATCAAACGTAATAAAGTAGATATATAAGTGCATACTTTGTCACGATAGTTGGAAGATTCTGCTTTCAAATTTATGTTGATTGCTCTATCAGTCGTTATTCTTCCGCTTGCCGCCAAATGTGGGAGAATATTACGTATTAGTCTATAGTTTGGCAGCCCCCCAGGTCAGGTCTCGACTTACTCATCGACATTCTCTCAAGACTCCCCGCCGCCTCCCTCGTCCATGTTGTAAGACAAGGAATAAAGAGAAGTAATTGTTTTCATTTCACTTTTGGATGTACAGAATGGTTCTTTATATATACATGTGTGTGAACTAAGTGAACTAACTTAAGGATGAAGATAAAGTACATGAGCTAAATTTAAACTAAACATTTCAATCTGATTTTGCTTTTGAATTTGAACTTTGGATAAGTTCATCCTTGTCTGCTCTAATAGCCCCCCGCAAGCTCGGCGCACGAAGAACGTGGAGCTTGGATCGTAAAAGATTAAATCGGGGCAAGGACAGAGGCTTAGTAAAAATGTCAGCAGGTTGATCAACACTGGAGATGAAACGTACATCAAGAGCACGTTTGGCGACCCGTTCTCGAACAAAATGGTAGTCGATCTCAATGTGTTTGGTGCGAGCATGGAACACCGGATTTAACATGAGGTATACTGAGCCAATGTTGTCACACCAGAGGGTGGGTGGTTTAAGGGAACGAAAACCAAGTTCACATAGTAGAGACTGCAACCATTCCACCTCAAAAGTGACTGTGGCTAGGGCTTTGTACTCAGCCTCAGTGCTCGAACGAGCAACAGTTGGTTGTTTTCGTGAGCTCCAGGATATTAAATTAGGGCCAAGAAAGACACAGTATCCACTAGTTGAGCGTCGATCATCAGGACAGCCAGCCCAGTCGGCATCAGAAAATGCAGAGAGAGATAAGGTGGATGACCGAGTCAGAAAAGAGGCCATGGTTGATAGTGTCTTTAAGATAATGCAAAATTCGCTTAACAACTGTCCAATGTTTAGAAGTTGGAGCATGCATGAATTGAGCAACCTTATTCACCGAGAAGGAAATGTCAGGGCGTGTGAATGAGAGGTATTGAAGGGCGCCAACAATACTCCGATACTCGGCAGGAGAGGAAAGGAGATCCCCCCGGTGACTAGAAAGTTGAGTACTAGTGTACATGGGCGTGTGGACTGGTTTGGCATCAGAGAGATTTGTGCGTTGTAGTAAGTCCGTGATGTATTTCCTTTGTAACAGGAAAAGTCCATTGTGAGAGTGAATGACTTTAATGCCCAAAAAAAATGTAAGGGACCCTAGGTCCTTAACAGAGAATTCACAATCTAAATCGCTGACAAGCTTATTAATTGCAGTGCCTGAGTTTCCTGTTAGGATAATGTCATCTACATAGAAAAATGTTCTTCCCTCGAAATAAAAATAGAGAAGTATCTGATTGACAGGCAACGAAGCCTAACTGGAGCAAGCGCTGAGATAGACGGGCATACCAAGCACGTGGAGCTTGTTTAAGGCCATAAAGCGCTTTTCGTAATTTGCAGACGTGTGAGGGAAATTCTGGATGTTGAAAACCGGGTGGTTGAAGCATGAAGACATCTTT